>OLKM01001614.1:55746-78246 GCA_900291075.1 Melanogrammus aeglefinus
TATGTATGATAAGTGTTCAGTTCTTCCCGTCGTCTGCAGGACCCGAACGCAGGGACCAGAGAGGCCGAGGCTCTTGGGGCCCGAGGGGTCCTGGGCGGACCCAGGCCGGCTCAAAGGAGGGGTCATAGCTCTCTTGTCGTTCCTGAAGAACGCTATCATAAAGGGCCCGCCAGCCGGCACACATAAACCAGCATATAAACCAGCATGTACACGAGACAGCAAAACACAACTGAAATAAAACAGCCCCCCAGAGAACAGGCCACAAGGCCACAGGAAGGATGTCCCGTTCCATTCCGAAGTCCCCCAGAGCTGCCTTTGACCACCGTGGCGATTGAAAAATAATCACAAACACATGACCACATAACATCCAATAAAACAGATTCTCCATGAAATGGCCGGTGTGGAATTTCAGTGTGGAATAGGAAATTTGAAAGGTATACCTTTCAACTTACAGGACTACCTCAACGCACACACACACACACACACACACACACACACACACACACACACACACACACACACACACACACACACACACACACACACACACACACACACACACACACACACACACACACACAGGAGGACATTTTAAACCAAAAGGGCCCTTAGAGTCTGGAGGCAGAGGCGCAGTATTCTGAAGTTCATCTGTTTTCGTCCTTGTTAGATCACTTAGTTTAGATTTAGGCACCAACAAAACCACTAGCTAACTTACTCATTGGATTGCTTTCAATTATTGCCCAATTTGATTGCCATGCATTTCTAATCCGATTTAAATCAAAATGGAAGATGGTAAGAGATGTAACCTTGATAAATGAGAACGAATTATCTTACGACAAACCAATACATTTTCAACCCAAAAATTGGTAAGAAGCTGAAAACAATCCCTTCTTTGCTTTATTGGAATCAAATGAGAACACTGCTCATGTAGAATTAAATCCACCCTCCAGGCCAGACTGGGGGGCAGTGTCTGTCAGTGGAACCTGTTGATCCGTTAAGACTAGGCCTACCTGGGGGTTGGGGTTGGCGGACATCTTGACTCGCTGCTGGAACAGAACGCTGAGAATGCGGTTTTGCTGCTCCAGGTCAAACACGCGAGTTCGCAGCTTCACACACTCCTCCTTTAAATCCTAGAATTACAAAAAAGAATAGAAACAAATACAGAAAAGGAGCGAGTCAGTCAGAAAATAATTACCCTTTCAACTGAAAAAGGAGCTTTGCAATGTAAATGAATGATCTTCCTGTCCCCTTTCAATCTCAAAATTATTGACTATTGTTTAGCAGACAGCAGCTCAGTGTTTCACATTCATTCACCGAACAACAAAGTCCCCAAAGAAAGCATTTGTGGCTCCACTACAAATGACATTTCCTATTCAGACTTTGGGCTTTTGGTTCCTAATGTTTCTGAGGCTCAGACATAGGAAGGTTGTTATGACTACTGGAGGGGTTCAAGAGCCAACAAGCTAACAACACTTAGCCCAGACACAGCCCAGACAAGGACTCACCTTCTGTGTGAGGAGAGCCTGGACTACCTGATTAGCCACCTGAGAAGAGAGAGACAGAGACAAATAGAGATAGAGGGAGAGAGAGAAAGACAGAGACAGAGAGACAAAGAGAGACAGCGGGAGAAAGAGAGAAAGACAGGGAGAGAGAGAGAGAGAGAGAGAGAGAGAGAGAGAGAGAGAGAGAGAGAGAGAGAGAGAGAGAGAGAGAGAGAGAGAGAGAGAGAGAGAGAGAGAGAGAGAGAGAGAGAGAGAGACAAAGAGAGACAAAGAGAGCCAGAGGGAGAGAGGGTCATATAAAGTCTCAAACTTTCAGATCATCATGTTAAACCATATACCCTGAGATCATTATTGTCTGACAGCTTGCAACGGAAGGTGACATGAGCCTTTCGGTGCAAGGCTGAACATCAGTGTCACTCGTCACATCCTAGTCCCTGTGGATTTGTGCGTTGTCACTTGGAAGGTGTGGTACTAACTAGTTGGGAGCGCTGGTGTAACCTGCTGTTGCTCTACGACATCGGCTGTCTCTTGGCAACCCATGAGCCAGAAGGAGACGGAACTATTCTAACGTTTCTTCAAACCAGCGATATGTTGACTCTCCTTCTAAACCAATAATACATTGGATTTGAACGTTTCTAGATACGTGTTTGCCAACATATGGTTTTGAATGAACTGCTCGCTGCGTTGTCATGCTCTTTGGCTGTTTCTGTGAGACCAGAATGAGGTTATTCTTGTTAAACAAAACCTATTTCAAACCTGTGGAGCAATGAGCTACACTCTTGACTGAACCCTCCCAGCCCCCAGTTATCGTATATAGTATATCCATATGCGCTTCTTTATGACCTTTGGCAATTATTTCATTTCCTATAACATGCACGCATGCTATTCTGTATCTAATACTTGAACATGCAAACACAATAATTTAAACAATCCCCAAAATTAAGATTCTTGTTTCCTGCGCCCTAGGAACGGGACGCTGAATTACGGAGAATTAATGTACATAATATAAGCACAGGTCACGTTCTTACTTTATGTGTGTCATTTACACAAAGACCAGGATGTATCACCTTAATAGGGCACATTGCCATTTACTAATATATAGATGTCTGATTGAGCAGACTGGGGGGGGGGGTCTAGGTTCCTCTGGCGAGGTCAAAGACTGATATTCTAAGGTGCCGTTTGACAGCCAAACTGGACTGTTTAAACAGTCAAGTTTAAAAGGCCAATTGTGTGTTGTACATCTTGGTACTTACAAATACAACTTAGCATTGTGTAGCGTCTTATCCTAGCTACCTGTGTTGTATACGGGGAATGGGTCAGCCTCATTCTTTTCAATTCTTGGCTTTCTTCTGACAAATGTACTTATTGTAAGTCTCTTTTGATAAAATCATCTGCTAAATGCCCTTAATGTAAATGTAAATTACTATCACTGCAATATCCTGAAACAAAATTATTTCCTACATTTTAAAACCTTCCTTTTTACTCTGATGCATACCAATTATTTTTATAATGGTTCCCCCCCTCCTCTGGGGGGGGGTGCCAGGCCTATCCCAGCAGTGGCAGCGCTGACTGGGACCACCGTTCAGAACACACCCTTTGGTCACTCTGCCTTCTCCGTTTAAGTAGTGTGTTAGTGTAGCCCTAACACTCAAACATTAAAAGATGCATTATTTAAAACCAGCCAGAAGCCTTTGCTAAAGTCTGCACAAGCATCTCCACACTAATGTTGACCTTGGAATTATTGATTTTTTTTATTTCACACTGATGGAATGTTTATGTATTCAATGTTTTATGTAGTTCATTTGTTGTTCTTGTTTTACCTGCTCAGGGACAACAGATAAAGATTAGCTGCTGGCTGACTCTGGGGCAATAAATAATAATGGTGTTCTGTCCTTGTAAAAATAAACCGTAAAAAGAATCAATAAAATATAAAAGAATCAACGAATGACCTGAGTAATCAACGTGACTCGTCAGAGTGCAAGTTTTGTCACTCAGAGAGATTGTTTGCAGGGACAGATTTGGTCGTGACTCAGCTGATGGAAGCAAACACCAAGTTTATTGATTTAACGAGGCATGTTTATTTGACACAATTTAGTACTGTATATTATTCATATTAAACGTCCAAAGGAAATGCAGTCAAACCCTTAGCCCTGAGTCCCAATCGTTCACTTATTCACAGTCCTGGTCACAGTCATCCCCCAGCCTCAGCCACGCTCTGCCTCGTTAGCCCCACCAAGCAATTTCATTTTGAGCTTTTGAGCGGCAATTCTTCTCAGAGCTCAACCCTACAGATCCAACAGGCAGACCTCAATTTCATAATCATTTATGAGCAAAATGCACATCTAATATTTATCAAATTCGGGCTGTGGTTGCGGGTTCTTCTTGAACAGTTGGAGGTCACGGCCTTCTTCCCGCCCTTTCGAGATAGCTAGAGATGCCAGAACCCATTCATCCCCCCATGGTCCCAGGAACAACATATCTGATATTTGGATTTCTAGCTGTTTCAGAAGAAGGCTGGCCTGAACAGGCTGGTTTGACGGGGCCAAAAGAGGCCTAGTGGGTCAGAACGAGCTGTAAAATGTCGGTTTGGAGATGGGAAGGTGGTCCTACCACCCTGAGACTTGACAACCTTATTCTAGGGTTTGACTGGGATCTCAACACCGAACCATGGCCCTTTCGGACCCCGGGTCCACGGTTACGAGTTAGGGTTAGTGGTAGCATCCATACATTCTCGCTGAGAGACTCAAGACTTTCACAGCGCGATCCCCAGGTTAAAGGTTTAATTGCAGTTTCTATCTCTTGTCTACGAATTAAGATTAATGGTATTTCTGTTATTTCTTTAAAAAGCTGATTTTTTTTTGCCATGAAAACCTATTAGATAGTTGTTAGGGTTAGGGTTAGGGTTCGGGTTAGGGTTAGAAAAACACGAGCAGAATTTACCTTCTCAAGTCAATGCATATCCCTTCCTTCCATGTCGCTGTCTGATCAATGAAACAGTGTAGGACAGGGTTAACCCCACACGCGCTTTAGTAAAGCGTGCGTGCGACTTACAAAAGCGCGAGTGTGCGCTTTACTCACAAAAAACTACTCCGATATCACCGCCCATGCTCTGTACGTTTCAATAACGAACTTAAGGATGTATGAATAAAAAAGAGACCAGACGTTTCTTATCTTATTCACAAGTCATTTTATTATAAAAAAATGACTCATTAAATACAGTCCACGCTTACTACAAAAAACGTACTACGTTATCACGCCCATGCTCTGTACGTTTCAATAACGAACTTAAGGATGTATGAATAAAAAAGAGACCAGACGTTTCTTATCTTATTCACAAGTCATTTTATTATAAAAAAATGACTCATTAAATACAGTCCACAGAAGTTCTACAACGTTAATCTGGTTCTCTATTCCCTTATTCCTGTAAATAGGCAGCTTGCCAGGATCATTGCTTTCAAAAGAAATAGTCAAAAAACACAGAGCACGAATAATAACCTCTCACACATGAGGGGGTCATTGCCGAGGCCAGTCGGGGGGGGGGCGCTGTTCTGTCTGGCACACCTTGCAATATACTTCATAGCCAGCGGAACCTATTTTACGGCACAAACAAAACCATTTACGTCAGCTCAGCTGCCACACATTCAAAGATTAAAAAAAAAGCTTTATTGTCTAGTATGTTGCCATACTAGAAAATTGTCTTTTGACTGAAGGCTTGGAGGTGTGTGTGTGTGTGTGTGTGTGTGTGTGTGTGTGTGTGTGTGTGTGTGTGTGTGGTGTGTGTGTGTGTGTGTGTGTGTGTGTGTGTGTGTGTGTGTGTGTGTGTGTGTGTGTGTGTGTGTGTGTGTGTGTGTGTGTGTGTGTCTGTATGTTATTTGTGTGAGTTCTTTGAGGAGTGAGTGTTCTGTGTGTGTATAGCTATGGGGATGAATGATTTTTTGTAGATAGCTTTCCTGGCCAAAGGCATTCTGAATCTTCTGCCAGAAGGAAGTAGATCAAAACAAGTATGAAGTGGGTGGGAGGGATCTAAGAGGATGGAGTTGGTCTTCCTTCCCACTGCCTGGATATACAGATCCTCCAGCGCTTTCTGGTGGTATTCCTATTAGCTTGCTTGCTTGCTTAGTTAATCTATTAAGTCTGCTTTTGCTTGCGTTTGTGAGGAAGCCCGTACCAGGGATGTAATGTGTTGCAAGTGATGATGGATTCCCACCAGAGATTGGTAGGCAGTTGACAAAAATGTTCTTTACTGACATTGAAGGGTGTCTAGTTTCCTCAGGAGATACATACGTTGTTGTCCCTTCCTTGTAAACCCATCTGCATGCTGGCTAAAGGACAGACGTTGGTCGATCTCTGTGCCAAAGGTATTTGAAAATTCACCACCTGTTCAACCACTTGTCCTTCCAGGGTCAAAGGTGAGGAAAAGTGGATGTGGGGGTGTTAGATGCCCTCCTCCTATGGCAACACAGTTCTTTGGTTTTTGCTGATGTTCACAACTGCAGTGAGCTTTCTTTTGAACCACAGGGCCATTTCAGTGATATATATGGGTGTACTTGGACAGGGTGCTTTTGATCTGGTCAGTTTGGCCACCAAGGCCAGATCCATCTGCATATATTTAAATAGCTTGAATCCACTGATGTTGCATGTGATCTCTTTTGGTGTGTATATTGAGAAAAAGATGGGATACAAGACACAACCCTGTGGGACTCCAGTGTTAAGGATGATGTTGGACGATGTTACACCCTGGACCTTTACATGCTGGGGTCTGTCCTTTAAAAACTCCTTGATCCAAAGTGTCAGGGCTGGGTTGACCTGAAGCTGCTGAAGGCGATGCAGGAGTGTGTTGATGTTAACTGTATTAAATGCTGACGAGAAGTCCATGAATAAGATCCTGACCAAGGAGTTCTGGGAGTCCAGGTGCTTTGTGATGGTATCCAGTAGATGTAATGTAGCGTCCTCCACACCTCGTTTTGGCTTGTAGGCAAACTGCAGTGGATCCAGATTCTCACCGATGGTGGTGGTGAGCTCTCCTGCAACAACTCTCTCCATGCATTTGCACAGGATAGAGGTGAGTGCCACTGGTCTGAAGTCGTTCAGAGCTTTAGCCCGGGGCTTTTTGGGAACAGGGATGATGGTGGTCTCCTTCCACGCCCTGGGAACAAAACTGGCATCTAGGAAGAGCTGAAACATTTCCGTCATTACACCGCCCAGCTGACTTGCACACTCCTTCAGTATTCTGCCCTTCAGCCCATCTGGGTCCAGGAGCCTTTGGAGGTATGGAGATGGGGAAAAGATGGATATAAACCCGCTTCTCTTCTATGCAGATTAGATTCTGGGGGGTATAGGAGAGTGACCATTTCCTCCATAGAGTCAGTGTTGTTGAATCTGGCATAGAAGGTGTTGAGTTCTTCAGCAAAGGCAGCAGGGTCTGGGCATTGTACTGCAGCAGTGTTCTTATTCCTGCCCATCATGGTGTTTAGGCTCCTCCATGCATGCCTTATATCTCCACTGATGAACTTTCTCCTCCATTTTGTTTTTGTAGTTGAGCTTGGCCAGCTTGGTCTTCTGCTGCTTTAGCTCCTTTTTCAGCTCTCTTAAACTCTCTGCCTGGTCACCCCTGGATGAATGCAAAACTTTTTAAAAATTGAGACAGTTCTTAAGGTATTTGGTTATCCATGGCTTATTGTTTGCAAATATCTTAATTTTGTTTGGTGGGAAATAACCACTATCAGCACAGAAATGTGACGTAAGAGCATATGGTATATCGTACAAACAGGTTAAGGTCACCATTGCATTCCCTGAAGAATTCTTCCCAATCTGTCAGCTCAAAACATCCTTTCAG
The DNA here is from genome assembly GCA_900291075.1 of Melanogrammus aeglefinus. Lineage (NCBI taxonomy): Eukaryota > Metazoa > Chordata > Actinopteri > Gadiformes > Gadidae > Melanogrammus > Melanogrammus aeglefinus. Next base: position 63,085 of record OLKM01001614.1, read on the forward strand.
TCTTTGAATGGAGTCTACCTCCCATGCCATGATGGTTTGGGCCTGTACTTTTTTGGGTCTTCAATTTTTGTCTGTACTTAGGCAGTATAGTATTACATTATGATCTGAGGACCCAAGGGCAGGGCAGGGCTTGGATACATATGCACCCGGGATGTTTCAGCCGTGTTGGCGTTGTTACGTACTGTTCTAACTGTGGGAGAAGTGCGGTGACGTCACATGTGTTAAAATCTCCCATCAGAAACACGGGCTGGTCAGATGCCCTGGAGACGGCATTGTCATAACATTCTAAAATGCGCTCTGCTGCCAGCGCGTTGTCAGGGCCAGGGAAATTAAACAAGAATTACTGTTATTAATTGAAATTCACGGGGAAGATAGTGGGGACGAAATGACACAGAAAAGATTTCGTAGTGTCGTGAGCAGTGCATCTCACGAACTGTGAAGTTCGTTGCCCATCTGTCATTCACAACCATGCATAGACCACCCTCCCGACTGATTTCCCCGTAACTTCTTTGTCCCGGTCAAAGCGTATGAATGTAAAGCCATCCAAGCACACTGTAATGTCTCAGTTTAACCACACGTTTCAGTGAAACAGAATAAACTTGTACTCCGATAATCTGAATCAAGCTTAAACAAGTGCCGCAAGTTCATCCATCTTATTACGTAGCGCAGTCGCACAATGTTGTGCAGAGTGAAAGCAAGGGTAGTGGTAGTTTACTTCCCCGTCTCCTGATCCTGTTTCCTGATCCCTCCTCATCGGATCCTCTTTTCCTCCTTCTCTTCTTTATAAGAACCCGGTTTGTTGTGTGATGAGATCCAGCTGTTCCTGGTGACAAAATCAACTGTTTTGCAAGCATTATCGCAGCTCCAGAAGGCCCGCTCTGGTGTAGGTGCGTCTCGATGCAATTTGATGCGCTGTGACCCCAGCAGAGAAACTATCTTCATATTCCGTCGTGGATTGATGTTTTAAATCAATCGATGCAGAACTCTCACTATCCATACTTCACAAACATATTGCACCAGTCTAACTGGACAAAACTTGAAAAAAAGTCGCTATATAATGTTTAAAAAAGCCAATCACGAGTCGCTCAACAGAGGAGCGCCCCGCGTCTCGCACCCGTTGCCATAACGTTGTTATGGCAACGGGTGCACTGTGATCAAACATCAGACCCAAATTCTTAACCGACAGGAACTCTGCTTACATTGTATGCATGGTTGTTCCTTATCACAGTGTTCAAGAATTTATATTTTCGGGGGTTGGCTAGATCAGCCTTTCTCAAAGTGGGTGCCGCGTATCACACAAATTACGTATTCTGACATTTAATTAAAAACAAAACAAAAAAAAACAACATATAGACATTTGATATATGACATATATGAATATATTGAATACATAAATACATTCTTTCTTACATATGAATGGATTAATAAAATTGTTAAGTCATTTTAGTTAAACAAATATATAAAATTAACCATAAAAATCTGTCTCACGTAACGTGACGTCCCCACCAGTGTCAGCGTGACAGCACAGCACACAGCACATGGTTTTATAATTTAACCGCGAAAATACATTTCACAAAGAGCAAGGAACAAGCGTAATGGATCGTTTTTTAAAAAGAAAAGCCCCACAAGAACCAGACATGATTGACTGTGAAATGGAGCCTCAGCCTACTACTTCATGCAAACCTTCGTCCACCAGCTCTGAGTCTGCACCAAAGGTCGCAAAGGTAGATAAGGCTAAAAAGAGAACATACAACGACAATTACCTCAAACTTGGCTTCATCAGTACTGGGGATGAAGCATGCCCTCTCCCTTTGTGTCTAATATGTGGGATGAAACTGTCAAACCAAGGGATGGTTCCGAGCAAACTTAAAAGACACCTGACCACTAATCATCCATCACTTGCTGACAAGGATGCTGAATATTTTGTTTGAATGAAAAGTCAACACAACCGTCAAGAACAAATGATGATTAAATCTGCAAAAGTCTCGGAGAAGGCACTGGAAGCTAGCTACCTCGTAGCTGAAAAAGTAGCTAAAACAAAGACGCCCCATACTATTGCAGAGACTGTAATTATGCCAGCCTGTACAGCAATTGTAAACAAAATGCTAGGGCCTTAAGCTGCAAAAGAAATTTCAAAGGTCCCGCTGTCGGATTGTACAATAGGGAGGCGAATCAATGACATGTCTGTGGATATTGAAGCTGCCGTTTTGGGGAAAATCAAGACAACGGGACACTTTTCTTTACAACTTGATGAGTCAACAGACGTGAGTGGACACGCTCAGCTCTTGGCAAATGTTCGGTTTGTGGATGGGGACCGTATTAGAGAAAATGGGTGGGTGGGTGGGTGGGTGGGTGGGTGTGCGTGCGCGTATGGCACGGATGAAAACAAGCACTATGATGGAAAAACATTCCTGCTATCTCTGAACTTCATTTCAGTTCTCCTGGTCTCAACTTGTTGGGTTCTTGTATTGCCTGTTTTGCTGCATAGCTTGGGCGGTCCACCTTTAATGGTTTTATGGCATTTGTGTCTCTGATTTATTGTTTTGTGAAGCACTTTATAAACCTGTGTTTTTAAAGGTGCTATAAAGTTGCTATGAATTTGTTATTATTATTAATATTATGCTCTGTTCATTACCGTCCTGTCTAAATAAACAGGACATTTGCATTTACGTTTAGGCTATGCGTGTCGTTTTTAATCATATTTTACACTGGGGTGCCTTGAGATTTTATGGACTTTTGAAAGGTGCCCTGGCTGAAAAAAGTTTGAGAAAGGCTGGGCTAGATGTTCGTACAATAATAATAACTCATTTTCAGGGCTCACAAGTCCAGAGAGAGAGTTTGTCAGCAGCAGGGGTGTCTGTTTTGCTGCGGTGGGGACAGTACTCAACGTATCGGTGGTTTGAGAAACGTTAGAATAGCTCCGGCTAATGGGCTCTTTGCACAGCTCCACTACTTCCTGAACTTAATGCTGCTCCTTTATTTCCTGTCTTACATTATTGGATAAACTGATTAATCCAGGTGTGTCTGACCATTGGGACTACTCAGACACACCTGGATTAATCAGTTTGTCCAGTAATGTAAGACAGGAAATAAAGGAGCAGCACTAAGTCCAGGAAGTAGTGGAGTTGTGCATAGAGCCCATTCTGGCTCATGGGCAGGTTACACCAACGCTCCCAACTAGTTAGTACCACACTTTCTAAGTGACAACGCACAATCCACAGGGACTATTATTTGATGTGAAGAGTGACACTAAAATGTTCAGTTATCCGATGGTTGGATTTTGTCCCGTCCACTTATTTGAATGAATATTTAATATTGTCCCCCTCAAGCAGGCATGGTTTGAAAATGGAAATGCAGTGGACAACTTCTTTGGAAATTCTAAATGTTTTTTTTTTTTTTTAAATAAGGCGGTTCATATTATGACAAAATATAGCATTTGTGCTAATGCAATTCAATTTTCGACTTTAAAGTGGAAAGGAAGCAATCAAATAAACAGATGTCTATAGCACGAGTTAAATATTTAAATATACCATAAATACAAATAAAGTCGGAAATATGACCCATTATTCAGAATAAAGCACAAACAAGTTGCATTAATTATAATGTTTTCTGCCTGTGCGCCGCCATCTTTGTTTTCAGAATACGATGATGTCACGACAATGGTTGATTACATGTTGTTTACAGCGGCTCATAGCCTCACAGGTAGCTTACTGCCTCAACAAAATGGATATGGACGAATGGGATAGACCCACCAATGAGGCCAGCCATCCAATTGCCTATGCTTTTGAGCCAATAAGAGCAGTGGGAGTTTTAGTGCCCCCAACAGAGCCTGACGATGGAGGAGAAATAGATGAAGGAGAGAGAGACGTATCTGAGCGCACAGGAAACAATCTGTGGTGCTTATGCGGGGTTTGTGTCCCTATGTCCACTGACAGGGAGAGTGTCTGCTGCCATGACATGAACCTGGGACATCTCATCAAAAATAACAGATGTATCACGTCCAATCCGACGTGCCAAATGCTGTCATTAGAGCGAGATGTGTGTAAATACAGTGGGGCAAAAAAAGTATTTAGTCAGCCACCAATTGTGCAAGTTCTCCCACTTAAAAAGATGAGAGAGGCCTGTAATTTTCATCATTGGTAGACCTCAGCAATGAGAGACAAAATGAAAAAAAATAATCTAGAAAATCACATTGTCTGATTTTTAAAGAATTTTATTTGCAAATGATGGTGGAAAATAAGTATTTGGTCAATAACAAAAGGTCATCTCAATACTTTGTTACATGCCCTTTGTTGGCAATGATAGCGGTCAAACGTTTTCTGTAAGTCTTTACAAGGTTTTCACACACTGCTGCTGGTATTTTGGCCCATTCCTCCTTGCAGATCTCCTCTAGAGCAGTGATGTTTTTGGGCCTTCACTGGGCAACACAGACTTTTAACTCCCTCCAAAGATTTTCTATGGGGTTGAGATCTGGAGACTGGCTAGGCCACTCCAGAGGACCTTGAAAATGCTTCTTACGAAGCCACTCCTTCGTTGCCCCGGGCGGTGTGTTTGGGGGCATCATTGTCATTTGCTGAAAGACCCAGCCATGTTTTCATCTTCAGTGCCCTTGCTGATGGAAGGAGGTTTTCACTCAAAAATTTCAACGAATACATGGCCCCAGTCATTCTTTCCGTCACACGGATCAGACGTCCTGGTCCCTTGGCAGAAAAACAGCCCCAAAGCATGATGTTTCCACCCGCATGCTTCACTGTAGGTATGGTGTTCTTTGGATGCAACTCAGCATTCTTTCTTCTCCAAACATGACGAGTTGAGTTTTTACCAAAAAGTTCTATTTTATTTTGGTTTCATCTGACCATATGACATTCTCCCAATCCTGTTCTGGATCATCCAAATGCTCTCTAGCAAACTTCAAACGGGCCCGGACATGCACTGGCTTTAGCAGGGGGACACGTCTGGCACTGCAGGATTTGAGTCCCTGGCGGCGTAGTGTGTTAGTGATGGTAGCCTTTGATACTTTGGTCCCAGCTCTCTGGAGGTCATTCACTAGGTCCCCCCGTGTGTGTTCTGGGATTTTTGTTCACCGTTCTTGTGATCATTTTGCCTCCCCAGGGAGAGATCTTGCGTGGAGCCCCAGATCGAAAGAGATTATCAGTGGTCTTGTATGTCTTCCATTTCCTAATAATTGCTCCCACAGTTGATTTCTTCACACCAAGCCTGGTGCAGGTCTACAATTGTGTTTCTGGTGTCCTTTGACAGCTCTTTGGTCTTGGCCATAGTGGAGTTTGGAGTGTGACGGTTTGAGGTTGTGGACAGGTGTCTTTTATACTGATAAGGAGTTCAAACAGGTGCTATTAATATAGGTAACGAGTGGAGGACAGAGGAGCCTCTTAAAGAAGAAGTTACAGGTCTGTGACAGCCAGAAATCTTGCTGGTTTGTAGGTGACCAAATACTTATTTTCCACCATCATTTGCAAATAAATTCTTAAAAAATCAGACAATGTGATTTTCTGGATTTTTTTTTTTATTTTGTCTCTCATAGCTGAGGTTTACCTATGATGAAAATTACAGGCCTCTCTCATCTTTTTAAGTGGGAGCACTTGCACAATTGGCTCTTTGCACAGCTCCACGACTTCCTGAACTTAATGCTGCTCCTTTATTTCCTGTCTTACATTATTGGATAAACTGATTAATCCAGGTGTGTCTGACCATTGGGACTACTCAGACACACCTGGATTAATCAGTTTGTCCAGTAATGTAAGACAGGAAATAAAGGAGCAGCACTAAGTCCTGACTAAATACTTTTTTGCCCCACTGTATATATACACACTGTATTTTCCGCACTATAAGGTGCACCGGATTATAAGGCGCACCTTCAATGAATGGCCTATTTTGTAACTTTTTTCATATATAGGGCGCACCGGATTATAAGGCGCATAGAATAGAAGATACTGCAGTCAAACGTTTGACTGGGGTTGCGATATGCATCGACTAGATGGGGCTGTGCTAAAGGGAATGTCAACAAAACAGTCAGATAAAGACGTCAAACTTTATTAAGCGTTCTGACAACTCTGTTCACTCCCATGGTAACGATGTTCAAATGTTAATGTGCATATTAACAATATCTCCCAGCCTTGTTCAGTTGTAAACACGTAAAAGAAACAGTCTGATACCGCTAATTCAAACGTCAGTGCATAACTCAACATTGTTCAGTTACGTATAACACGTAAAGCTCACTTTTTCAGTTCATTCCCCATCCACGAATCACTCGAATTCTTCTTCTTCAGTGTCTGAATTAAACAGTTGGGTGAGTACGGCATCCAACATGCCCGGCTCCCTCTCGTCATTATCCGAGTCAGTGTCGCTGCTTCTGCCTGGCAGTTCAGTGATTATTCCTGCCTTCGTGAAAGCTTGGACCACAGTTGAGACTGATATATCAGCCCAGGCATCCACGATCCATTGTCAAATAGTGATGTAAGTCGCCCGGCGCTGGCTTTTTCGTCTTGGTGAACGTGTGTTAGCCTTCTAATGCCCCGTCCACACAAAGCCGATTTTTTGGTGAAACCGCACAAGTCTGGTGCGTTTCGGCCGACCGTCCAGACGGAGCCGGCGAATCCGGTGCCCGAAACCGCACATTTCTGAAACCACCCTCGGGGGTGGTTTCAAATCTATCCGGACCTATGCGGTTTCGTGTTAGGATTCGTGTGTACGCCTGAAACGCAAACGATTATGGCATTAGCCCCCCCACCAGCTGGGGGACGTCAGAGTTGCATTGAATTTTTTATTTATTATTTTATTTGTATTCTTTTTGTAGCTTCAAATAAAGCCCCTTGATAAATGTAATTACTAACTGTAAATTAAAAGGTATTTCTGCTCAATTTAAAAGGTTGAATCTCCTCTGACTGAATGTTTGTATACAGCACGCAGTTCTTCTTCCAAGATTTGACATTTGACGTAGCGCCTGCATTTTTAAAACATGGCCGCGCCCTAGTGACGAAAGTCCTTATCAACATGTCATTTTCCAGTGACACTACTTGAACTTCAGGTTTAATGAAAATTCATGTTTTTTCAAAAATGAAAAAGCAACCAAAAAATGGTCCCAGTTCTCATTGCTTCATTTCCACTTTAAATATGCAATTATCCAATTGCATGCAACTTCATAGCGAGGCTTTTTTTCATTATGACTGAAATAAGACGTTCATATTGTGAAAAATAATATATGATATACCATAGAGTTAGTGTTACGGTTAACCTTAACCTAAGCCAGACTCTGAGGTCTGGCTTAGGTTAAGGGTCCCTTTTAGTCTGTGTGTCCGCTCATGGTAATGCTTCCACAGCCCATCCTTATATCCTCTGTTGGTGAAGTACGTGAACGTGGGCACCGTGTGATACCACAGCACGGCCTCCCTTCAGGATGCACCCAGAGGTGTCTGGATGGATGTTTGTGCACCCAGAGGTGTCTGGATGGATGTTTGTGCACCCAGAGGTGTCTGGGTGGATGTTTGTGCACCCAGAGGTGTCCGGTTGGATGTTTGTGCACCCAGAGGTGTCTGGATGGATGTTTGTGCACCCAGAGGTGGCCGGTTGGATGTTTGTGCACCCAGAGGTGTCCGGTTGGATGTTTGTGCACCCAGAGGTGTCCGGTTGGATGTTTGTGCACCCAGAGGTGTCCGGTTGGATGCTCTCGTACGGTCAGTGTGGCCCCCAGTGCTGGGCTGCACGCGGCCATCTGCAACGAGGTTCCCCCCACCCTCCCGGGCATGGGTGGAGGTCAGCTACGTCACCGGGCCTAGAGGCCCCGGGTGCTGGGGTACCAGTCTGCCTTTAGGGCTCCAGTTAACCGTAACTCTATTACATTATCAATGGTTCTGAAGTAAAATGATTACTAGTCCGTTAGTAAAATATGAACTAACGGTTAGTTAATTGTAAGTTAATGCCTTAACTAATGTTAGCTAAAAGTATTTACCTTCAGCTAACATTAGTTAAGTTGTACCGTTACTGTGAAGGGTTTGTGTGAGGCTCCCAGAACTCCCAGAGTCAGGCAGAGTAGACTGCTTTAAGATTATTGTTTGTTCTCAAAGAGATTATCTATTATTTTTGGAAAATTAGAAAATTTGGAAAATTTTTATCAGTGATTTTTTATATGATAAGAAATGCTATTTCAGTGATTCATTTTGACTAGATAAATCAAAATGTAATAAAATGAAAAACAGCTCCACGGCGCAATTTGAGCCAATCCTCCCGTTGAGCTCGTCCCTGTGTGTGACAGGAGCGATATCTACCCACCGCAACATCTCTTATTGGTTTCTTTCTTTACGCCAAAACACCGAAGCAGTCGTTATGGCAACTTACTCATTAACAGAGACTCCTAATAGAGAGAGAGAGAGAGAGAGAGAGAGAGAGAGAGAGAGAGAGAGAGAGAGAGAGAGAGAGAGAGAGAGAGAGAGAGAGAGAGAGAGAGAGAGAGCAGAGGAGGAGAGAGAGGGAGAGAGAGAGAGAGAGAGAGAGAGAGAGAGAGAGAGAGAGAGAGAGAGAGAGAGAGAGAGAGAGAGAGAGAGACAGACAGACAGACAGACAGACAGACAGACAGACAGACAGACAGACAGACAGACAGACAGACAGACAGACAGACAGACAGACAGACAGACAGACAGACAGACAGACAGACAGACAGAAAGCGAACAGACAGCTGGTGAGAGAGTCAAACTGTGGTGCTATGGTCGCACAATGCAGAGTGCGTACTCGGCCCCCCCGCTGCAGCCTGGAGCCAGAGCTCAGCGGGGGGCTGGGGTTCAGAGCTGGCTCTCCCAGGTAGAGGAGCCCCCCCGCTGAGCTGAGACTGTCCCCTGGACCCCCCCTACCCCTGGGACCCTACGGTCTTGTCTTCCTCAATTACACATGAACAAGTGTTGGCTGGAATGCCCTCTGGACTACACAGCCCACCTCAACACATCAGTGTGTGTGTAGTTTGTGTGTGGGGGCGCATGCTTGTGTATTGAAAGAGTAATTGAAGCCCCTGGTAGCGTGTCCTTAACCCAGCCTGTGTGCAGCCTAATAGCTCTCACAGAGCTCCAGGTTAGAGCCTGTTGTAGCTCTGTGCTGGTGTCCACTCCCAACGTTTATGAAGAAAACTTACTGTTCTGTAACTGACATATGCTGTGTGTGTGTCTGTGTGTGCATGGGTGCACGTGTGTGTGTTTGTGTGTGTGTGTGTGTGTGTGTGTGTGTGTGTGTGTGTTGTGTGTGTGTGTGTGTGTGTGTGTGTGTGTGTGTGTGTGTGTGTGTGTGTGTGTGTGTGTGTGTGTGTGTGTGTGTGTGTGGTGTGTGTGTGTTAGTGTGTCTACGTGTGTGTGTGTGTGTGTGTGTGTGTGTATGTGTGTGTGTGTGTGTGTGTGTGTGTGTGTGTGTGTGTGTGTGTGTGTGTGTGTGTGTGTGTTAGTGTGTCTACGTGTGTGTGTGTGTTGTGTGTGTGTGTATGTGTGTGTGTGTTTGTGTGTGTTAGTGTGTCTACGTATGTGTGTGTGTGTGTGTGTGTGTATGTGTGTGTGTGTGTGTGTGTGTGTGTGTGTCACGTGTGTGTGTGTGTGTGTGTGTGTGTATGTGTGTGTGTGTGTGTGTGTGTGTGTGTGTGTGTGTGTGTGTCTACGTGTGTGTGCGTGTGTGTGTTTGTGTGTGTTAGTGTGTCTACGTGTGCGTGTGTGTGGCGTGCACTCACCTCATCCAGACAGTGCTCGTACTGCCTCCTCTGGTTGTCGTTCTCCAGGGACAGAGCAGAGTTCTCCGCCTGTTGGACCAACACAAGAGCAGCCGTCAAGGGAAACAGCCTCAGTGATTTTCCTGGTCCTACTGCCAGCTCCTCGCTCAGGGGACTCAGAGGTTCAACCACTGGCTGATAATGAACGGAATCCATGCAGCCATTTGATCTCAGGAGCTTCGACGTGTGAGGTTCCTTTATTGGTGAAGCCAGCGGAAGATCACTGAGACCCAGAGATTAGTACCAGATTGAGAGATACAGTGAGAGACAAATAGAAAGAGAGATGGAAAGAAAAAAAATAATAACAAAAGAAAGTAACAAAAAGAGGGTGCCATGTGGATCAAGAGGCAGAGCGGCGTTCCTCATAACCAGAAGGTTGCTGGTTCGATCCCCAGCTCCTCTTAGCTGAGTGTCGAGGTGTCCCTGAGCAAGACACCCCAGCCTGACTGCTCCTGATGAGCTGGCTGTCGCCCTGCGGGGTGGACTCCGCCGTCGGCGTGTGAATGGGTGCATGAATGGGTGAATGTGAGGCAACATTGTAAATCGCTTTGAGTGACCACTGGTCAGCACAACGCGGTATAAACGCGAAAGGAAGAAAAGACAAAAAACGCAAGAAGGAGTGCGTGAGCGCTGCCGAAAATGAAAGGAGCTATAAATCCGGACACCCAGCTGCCGCAGCGAGGAGCCCGGCTGGCAGGGCCCTCCAAGGTAGTTCAGGTGGAATTCAATTACTGATAAAGGCCTGCCTCAAGGCCGGCGCTAGTTCCCCGCTGCAGCCCAGGAACAGGATCCACTCTCATGATTAAGACGGTAAATCTCAGCGGCTGCCCTACAGAGCTCCGCTCAGCAGTGGTCAGAGAATTGTGGTGAGCAAACTTTCCTCGAATGCCAGTTAAATAGCATTAACGCACACAAAATAAAGCACAAATAATTTCACCCTTCCCTTGTAGTGCCTTCGGCCCTCCGGACTGTGAAGCTACACTCAAAGGTTGTGCTGCTGATGCACTTATGTACTGTACCATCAGAAGGCTGTGGTCTGGTTCAGCCTAGACATGAATAGCTCTGCAGCAGGGCTGGACTGGCCATCGGGCATACCGGGCATTGCCCGGTGGGCCGATGGGCCAATGGTGATTTTGGGCTGTTTTTTTTTTTTTTTTTTTTTTTACAATTTTTTTTTTTTTTTTTTTTTTTTTAACTAAGATCTATGAATGAACTAGTGTAATGGCGTAAATGGTAGTAGATACTTATTGGTACACAAAACTGGTAGTTCGGCCCATAAGTCATTGATTGACTGGGCTGGACCAATCATAGCCGAGGGCCGATGCCCCTCCCTCTTGGGCCTCGGCTGTCAGTCAAGCAATCATACAGAGAGACAGGAGATATGGAGAACAAGAAAAGGAAAGGCGGCGCAGAAAATATTAGGCTAAAAAAAACGACAAGTCCTTCAGGCAGATGCCACTAAATGTGCGAAATTAACTCATATGTTTGCTGCGGGCTATGGAGGAGGACGAGGACCATATTCAGCATCACCGCAGCTGGTAGGGATGGCGGAGGTGGCCGTCAGGTGGATGAGGGAAACGGGAGGCAAGAGGAGAGACCCGCGGCCGCCGCTTGTGCGAGTGGAGAGGAAACTGAAATTCAGGTAAGAAGTGATGAACTGCAGTCTACCTGGGTCAGATATGAATCAAGTTTGGGTGTAGTTTATTTTCGTTGTGCTTACTTACTCTTAATACAGTACAAGAGTCGGCGATTTAACATTTTAGCTAGCTGAGCCGGTGTATGCTAACGTCAGTTAGCATGCTGGGGTTTCTCTACTGCTGCGGGTTCTGTGATGTTATACTAGTGTCACCTCAACCCGTGGGCCGGCCTGGGCGATAAAACAATCTCGAATCGGGACCGCGACTATGATGATCGACTATGGACATGTTTCCTCGACATCACAAGGCAGAAATTAAACCAACAGCCGCCTGTCTGTCTGCCGTCTGTGGCTGCGCGTGACGTTAACGTTACTGTACATGCCTCCTGACGTGAGTGTAGGTTGTTTGAGCTGCATTTATCTAAAGGGAAGGAGGATAAAGTGAAAGTTGGAAAATAGGGAGGAACTGAGTGGAAGTGGAGCAACTAGAAGTGGCAGCTAAAGTGACGGTGAACATGCGGAGCGGTTCATGTAATAAGTCCGGCTCCTGTAGATGCAGCGTTTTACAGCGCTACTCCTCTCCTCTGTATCTGTGCAGGAGCACTGACACACAGACAGAGAAGACACACACGCACACACAGGGCGTGAAGTGAAACAATAACCTGCAGATCACCTGAGCTGACGTGAACTGTGAGTCAGAGCAATACAACTTTAAGAGTACAAAAGCTAAATATTCATCAAGAACCATAGAAAGAGATCCTATGTTATTATGATGACAGATGTAGATGTACAGCTGCCTAATCCCTCTCACTGCAGGTAGTCTAGTCCTAACTAATGTAGTCACACAAGATTAAGGCCATTCTCTGGTTTTCCAAAATGTCCAAAGATTTTTTGGAGAGTATCATGCTTGGCCCACCACCGTGTCTCACCAATTGGACTGAGGCGTCTTGTCTCGTCTTGGGTTTGTTTCTCCCACAGATTGACCCTCTGATAGGACTCCTTAAAGGGATAGTAGCTTTTTTTTCAAAGTGGGGTTGTATGATCTACAAATAGCCCCTAAGTACTTTAATTACAGTAGAAGACTCTCTACACTCCTCCCGTTAGCAACGCCAGCCCATAGCCCTGCCCAGAGATTTACAACATAGGTTACAGTGTTGTGAATGGACCCAAAGAAACGGCCTCTTTTCGCGGCCGAAAAGAGGTTTTACCTGAAAAAAAAATACACAGTTCCATTGTTCACTATAATATAATTTTTTCCAGCTCTTCAAAGTGCAGGAAAAACGAAGTTTTTATTTGGACCTAAGTTCATAGTCTGTAAAAATATCACTCAATCACAATCTGTCAATTATAAAATTTAATATTCATCTAATCTCTGTTCCTCTCTGTCCAACTTTCAGGAATCCCATCACATGCTGTTCATGTTTATTCTGGAGGTTCACTAGACCATGCTGCCTTTTGGGTTCCTCTAAATAAGTTCTGTATAGAATATGTGATTCAACTATTTTTTTCTAGTGTAAAGATACCTGTAGTGTGATCATCTGAGCAAGTCCATCAAGTGTTAATTATTCTCACCTTTCTCTGTCTGTTTCTTTTCACTTTTTAAAGGTTGCCATATTTGAGGTCAAAGGTGACTGTTTATTGAAGTGGTGAGTACATAGTCTGTAAAAATATCACTCACCACAATCTGTCAATTATAACATTTAATATTCATCTCATCTCTGTTTCTCTCTGTCCAACTTTCAGGAATCCCATCATACATTGTTTGTTAAAGAGGTTCCTCTAAGTAAGTACTGTATAGAATATGTGATTCAACTATTTTTTTCTAGTGTAAAGATACCTATAGTGTGATCATCTGAGCAAGTCCATCAAGCGTTAATTATTCCCATCTTTCTCTGTCTGTTTCTTTTCACTTTTTAAAGGTTGCCATATTTGAGGTCAAAGGTGACTGTTTATTGAAGTGGTTCAGGAATCCCATCATACATTGTTTGTTAAAGAGGTTCCTCTAAGTAAGTACTGTATAGAATATGTGATTCAACTATGTTCCCACATTTTTCTAGTGTAAAGATACCTGTAGTGTGATCATATAAGTAAGTCCATCAAGTGTTATTCTGTCTCACCTTTCTCTCTTTGTCTCCTGTCACTCTTTAAAGCTTACCATGTTGGAGGCATGCTGTTTTTTTTTGGTGGTAAAAAAATAGTTAAAATATCACTAAATCTGTCATTTATTAATATTCATCAATGATCATGGCTGACCTCTATTCCTCTCTGTCCTAATTTCAAGATCCCATCATATGTACACTGTTCAGGAGGTTAACTAGATCAAGAAGCATTTTGGTTTCTGCTAAGCACTGTATAGGATAACGGGGCTGGGAGGATGGTTTAAGTTCATTAGACAACTGCATACACTAGCAAGACAGTGTACAAGCAGTGTCACAAGAAGGTTTGTTTTCATTCATAGGCTTCATTGTCTTTCCATCAATACCTGGTGGGCCGGTCTCAGCTCAAAATGCCCGGGCCGATTTTTGATCCCAGTCCAGCCCTGCTCTGCAGTAATCTCCCGGTTGACGGTAGATGAAATAACTGCCGATAACACCGGGGGCCAACAGCTCCTTATATTATATTACATTATATATCAACCGTGTGACATATCAAATTACGTGTCTGTTTTCTGGAGCCTGAGGTGTGTACCTAATTCCTTTTGTCGAGATAAAACAAAGCAAGTTATCCCGGGGGATTTGGTTCTGGTTGGTGGTGGTTCATTGGGTTAACAGCCAGCACATACTTCAACAAGACAAAAGTGTTGACCTCAAACACAGGCCTGGGGCTTCTACCTGGGGCTTTCTATTTAACACAGTTTGTACATGAACTTCACGCTGAACAGAAAGACCCTAGCACCGATGGTTGGCTGGAAGTTTTCATCGTCAGTTACCCCAAACAAACAAGGACAGAGCATGGGGAGGGGTTCCTGTAAGCCTCGTGCGACCGAGCTTGGGCCACGTCCTTGATCCTTAACTCTGACTTGCATCTCTCAGAGCAGAGTGGTCCTGGTGAATATAACGGAACATGCTCAACCACTAACGGCTAAATTAAACAAAGATAACATCCCCAATTGAGACCTGCAAGTGTGTATTGGAGTAGGCAGAGGCTCTCATCCTAGATGAGGAATTATCAGAACATTAATGGGACTGTTTTCTTACTATCCCAAACACCAAAATGTTGGAAAAATGAATGTCTCCTCCTAGGGAATCATTTTCACTTAATTATTTACTGTTTGGCTTTATCTGAACCATCGACTCGTGGGTTTTGGCTCGCAATCATGAAAACACACTCGATAAACACTTACGTGAAGGGAGGGTTGTGATGGGAATTATGTAATGCAAGATGTGGACAAGACAAGACAAGACTTATTCATCATGTTTTTGGTGAATCACTTGGGGTAACTTTGTCATTTAACATTTAATCTGCCTCTAGTTAATATTAAATTCTCAGGGGGAGTCAAAATCCCTTTTAAATAATATCTTGTGCGTGTTAAGGATGTAGGGATATTCATTTAACAAACAGCACGTTTTTTGTCAGGGTAACCAGTTTGAGGTTCACATTTCATCTGGATTACACGTATGAGAGAACACAGCTTCAAACGCCAAATGGAGGAGCTGCATTATCACTAGTATTCAGCCTCCTTGGGACTGTGAAGTCCTTGGAACTGACTTGACAGTCCTCTGTTATGAGGAGGAGGAGGAGGGGGAACTGACTTCAGAGTCCTCTGTAATCC
>OLKM01001614.1:83246-88246 GCA_900291075.1 Melanogrammus aeglefinus
TTGAGGCTATAGTTAGTTTGAGGCTATAGTTAGTATAGTTGGTTTGAGGCTATAGTTGGTTTGAGGCTATAGTTAGTATAGTTAGTTTGAGGCAATAGTTAGTATAGGTAGTTTGAGACTATAGTTAGTATAGTTGGTTTGAGGCCATAGTTGGTTTGAGGCTATAGTTAGTATAGTTAATTTGAGGCAATAGTTAGTATAGTTAGTTTGAGGCTATAGTTATTATAGTTGGTTTGAGGCTATAGTTAGTATAGTTAGTTTGAGGCTATAGTTAGTTTGAGGCTATAGTTAGTATAGTTAGTTTGAGGCTATACTTAGTGTAGTTAGTTTGAGGCTATAGTTAGTATAGTTGGTTTGAGGCTATAGTTGGTTTGAGGCTATAGTTAGTATAGTTGGTTTGAGGCTATAGTTAGTATAGTTAGTGTGAGGCTATAGTTAGTATAGTTAGTTTGAGGCTATAGTTATTATAGTTGGTTTGAGGCTATAGTTGGTTTGAGGCTATAGTTGGTTTGAGGCTATAGTTAGTATAGTTGGTTTGAGGCTATAGTTGGTTTGAGGCTATAGTTGGTTTGAGGCTATAGTTAGTATAGTTGGTTTGAGGCTATAGTTAGTTTGAGGCTATAGTTATTATAGTTGGTTTGAGGCTATAGTTGGTTTGAGGCTATAGTTAGTTTGAGGCTATAGTTATTATAGTTGGTTTGAGGCTATAGTTGGTTTGAGGCTATAGTTAGTTTGAGGCTATAGTTATTATAGTTGGTTTGAGGCTATAGTTAGTGGTTTGTAGGCTATATAGTTAGTTTGAGGCTATAGTTATTATAGTTGGTTTGAGGCTATAGTTGGTTTGAGGCTATAGTTAGTTTGAGGCTATAGTTATTATAGTTGGTTTGAGGCTATAGTTAGTTTGAGGCTATAGTTAGTTTGAGGCTATAGTTAGTATAGTTGGTTTGAGGCTATAGTTAGTATAGTTTGTTTGAGGCTTTAGTTAGGTTTGAGGCTATAGTTAGTTTGAGGCTATAGTTAGTATAGTTGGTTTGAGGCTATAGTTAGTATAGTTTGTTTGAGGCTTTAGTTGGTTTGAGGCTATAGTTAGTATAGTTAGTTTGAGGCTATAGTTATTATAGTTGGGGTTTGAAACTATGGTTGCTATAGTTACTATAGTTGGGATTTGAGGCTTTAGTTACTATAGCTACTATAGATGGGGTTTGGAGGCTATAGTTGTATAGTTACTAAAGTTGGTTTGAGGCTATAGTTGATATAGTTACTAAAGTTGGTTTGAGGCTATAGTTGATATAGTTACTAAAGTTGGTTTGAGGCTATAGTTGATATAGTTACTAAAGTTGGTTTGAGGCTATAGTTGATATAGTTACTAAAGTTGGTTTGAGGCTATAGTTGATATAGTTACTAAAGTTGGTTTGAGGCTATAGTTGATATAGTTACTAAAGTTGGTTTGAGGCTATAGTTGATATAGTTACTAAAGTTGGTTTGAGGCTATAGTTGCTCTCGTTACTATAGTTAGTCTGAGGCAGTAGCTGCTGTAGTTGCTATAGTTGGCGTTGAGGCTATAATAACTAACGTTTCTATCGTTGGTGAAGAGGCAGTGTTAAATTGGGCAGTTGGCGGGCCTCAGACATACATCATATTCCCAACGAGGATTCTGCAGCTCCCACAGATGGATCTTGGTTTGTCCAACACAAGTAAGTTCATACAAACTGCCCAGGCGAGGCCACAAACAGAAAAGTCCATATGTTTACACAAACGTGCCCACAGTGAGAATGCTGAGCGGTTTTTAATAGTTTTAGGCATTCTGATTCATCTGAATTCTGAGGGCAGAGCAATATGTCATCAAGCTGTGAGGGTAAGTACAGGAGGGGGACTGGTTCAGCTGATTGGAGGGCAGCCCTACTGTGTCAAGGTACTACGCATGCTCAGGAGGGCAGTAAGGGTGCTTGAATATTAAATGTCTTGGTCACGAGCGCTGTGGGGGATTCTGGAGCTGACTTTGGGTTTCTTGTGGCTTCAGCCCACTCGTTGTAAGGGGTCTGCTCAGCTGGAAGAAACCATCTGCTAAACGCCCTAAATGTAAATGTAAATGGTTGCAATTGAAAGTCTTTCTACACACATTAATATGTATGTAGAGGCACATCTACGCTGTGCCTCGCGACTTTAAATGTTGCTCTCCCCGTCAGAATTAGAACGCTGCCTTAAACACAGCATCTTTGCTCAGAAGTGTGAGTACAGGCCTCGGTCTCTGAGTCTGTGAGCTTTCCAGTGGTGGGTCGACACAAAATACAGACTAGTGGATGTGTTTGTTTGTGGGCACCATAGGAGAAGACCCAGGGCAGTTGGGATGTGCTTCAGTGTGTGGGGAAAAAACCAAGATAGAGCCGCTAAACGCTCGTTGGACTATAATGGAAGTGAACCCCTCGCCAACTGGCTGGTTTTGGAGCGTGCCTGAGCACTGTGACTTAGAAAATAACCTGGGGTCTTATAGAACGGCTCACTACCTTTAAAAAGAACATTTAAGAACCAAACCATGGCAGTCTGAGCTAGAACATTTGGTATGTTCTGTTTAGAATATTCTACAAAACTTTACAACATTATATTTACATTTAGAAAGTCATAGATGCAATTGAATGATCCGGATAGAGTCTAAAGACACTTCAATGGTTCGAAGATACCTTAGATTAATTGTAATAACAGTGTCAGCATTGTGAAAGAAGAGGGTATGGGAGACAAAAGCTTAAGAAGAGCAGCTGAAATTAATAACAGCTGATTACAAGAAGCCCACAACTAATTAGAATGTATCGTGGATAATGGGGTTATTTGCATTTGTTATGTGGTTCATTAGTTGTTTTTGAATTGCATTTGACAATAGGTGATGTTTGTGTGTGTGTGTGTGTGTGTGTGTGTGTGTGTGTGTGTGTGTGTGTGTGTGTGTGTGTGTGTGTGTGTGTGTGTGTGTGTGTGTGTGTGTGTTAGTGTTGTGTGTGTGTGTGTGTGTGCGCCTGTTTGTGTGTTTGAAGGTCTGTACCAGAGACGGTGTCTACTAGCACTGCCCTTGCTAATTAACTTTAATTGTAAAATAAAATCTTCAAATATATCCTCCTAGCAACGACATTACTACAAACATTACTATTGTAGCTTTTTCATCCAGTGGCTCCACTTAACATTATAAAACTACACCACTTAAAAAGTACTTTGCACCTTAAAATCCTACTTCAGGTTATGGCAAACTTAGCTAAAGCAGTTCCCAAAATGTCCATTGAAAGTTTAAGCAATCGGTGGAGATTTGCAGAAATGTTCCTGAAATGCCATGCAACTGAAAAGTCTCTGTTACTGCGGCATAACATGAAGGACAGTGCAGTCAAAAAGAAATAAAGGACTTGAATAGTTGAATGGTTAAATAGTGCTCTGTTCATCTACATAAAGTAAAAGAGCCCTTCTTCTTCTTCAAACCCGGTGAATAGTAATCAGCCTGACACTCGGACAGCGTGAGGCTGAAGGGTGAGGCTCTGTCGATAGCGCTCGCTCCTCCTCCTCTACAAGGCGTCCACCGGGGGGGGGGTGGGGTACCAACCTTATATGCCTTCATGAGGTCCAGCGGGTCCACTTTAGGGCCTTCTAGAGAGTCCGGGTTCTGCAGCAGCGTCCTCACCGCCTCCTCCATGCTGTGGATCAGAGTCAGATTAGAAATCCTTCATGGACCCCCTGGGGGAAACCGGTGTCACACCGGTGTCACACCGAGACGGTGAAATCCGGCCGCTCGGGATTTGGTTGGAGAGTGTGTGAAAGAGGCAGCGTGGGCCTACTTGGCTTTGAAATGCAGCGCACTTGATTACTACAACAGGAAGAAGTACACCATCATCACAAATGTCAAGCTTTATTGTCCCTTTGAAGGACTTTTAATTTGGAGGAGCTGACGTGTAACACCAACTGCCGGCGGCTCCAATACTCATCTGGATGTTCTTCATTGTGCCTAGCCTTGCTGTAATACCCTCGGGAACAAGAGCCAATGAAGGAATCAAAAACAAACACGACCCCTGTGTGTGTCCAGTGCCACACATTAGCTACCACCTCGCCCCTCCCGGTGGCGCGCACCATTGCATGGACTACCATGGTATAACCGTCCCAAATAGACTGATCCATGGGATGGAATCGGTATGATTGCAAAGTTCATCGAGTGCTGCAGAGCAGGTTGACTTTCGAGAGCAGAGTAATAAAAGCTGACACCGGAGGCGGTGGTATTCTCAAACCCGTTGCAAGCCTTATCCAGATATTTCCATGATATCCTTTACGTTAATACACACACACACACACACACACACACACACACACACACACACACACACACACACACACACACACACACACACACACACACACACACACACACACACACACACACGCGCACACACACGCACACACATGCACACACGCAAACACACCCACAGCAATCAGTTTGGGATGAGTGGAGCCTGCATGCGACTGCTCTGGGCTACATTACGTCTGCTGCTCAATAACACTTGAAGGACACCGGTCGACGCAGAGAATGGAGCCGGCAACCCTACAGACAGAACGTGCTCTCCCCACGAGGTGCTTGTCTGTGTAATAATAACCCCAGCAGCTCTCGCTACGTGAAGCCAAGCAATTACAAGGCCATCAAACGGGATGTCAGGCACGGCCCCAGATATATAACAAATAGACATATACTGCATATAGACACTAGAAGGTTTACAGCTTTACCGAAACAATAGGAGGAACCGGGATAAAGGGAGGGCTAGCGAGACAGATACCTCACAACGACAAGGCTGTGAAACACCTGGAGAGGAGAGCGTCAAGTCTGAGGCCCGCTAAGAAGAAGTAGAGGAAGAACGAGTCGAAACCATGACAGCTCATGGCTCAGGCATCGAGGTAAGTTAAGGTTCTTCTGTGGTGGAGGTGGTGGTGGTGGTGGTGGTGGTGGTGGTGGTGGTGGTGGGTGGTGGTGGGGCGTGGTGGTG
>OLKM01001614.1:98246-100746 GCA_900291075.1 Melanogrammus aeglefinus
CTTGAAACTGGGGTCCCCCAAGGCTCTGTACTGGGGCCTCTTCTGTTCTCCCTCTATACAAGATCTCTGGGCTCTGTAATTGCGTCACATGGCTTTTCTTATCACTGCTATGCTGATGACAATCAGCTATTCCTCTTTCCCCTCATCGGATAAAGCCCTGATTGCAACATGCATATCGGATTGTCTGGTGGACGTCAGCACCTGGACAACTGCCCATCACCTGAGGCTTAACCTCAACAAAACCGAGCTCCTCCTAATCCCAGGGAAAGATTGCCCACACATGGACTTACTGGTCACCGTTGAGAACACATCACTGTATCTCCTTCTCCAACTGCCAGGAAACCTTGGTGTGGTATTGACAATCAGTTATGCTGCACCGCAAACATCACTGCGGTGGCCCGATCCATGCAGATCTGCACTTTACAACATCCGCAGAATCCCGCCCTCCTCACAAAGGGAAGCAGCTCCCAGCTTTCTAGTCCAATCACTGGGTCATCTCCCACCTCGACTACTGCCAACTCACTCCTGCGCTGGTGGACTTCCTGCCTCTGCGATTAAACCTTTGCAGCGCATCCAGAATGCGGCAGCGCGCCTCGTGTTCAACCTACCGAAGTTCTCTCCATGTGACCCCCCTCTTCCGGGACCTCCACTGGCTCCCTGTTAGTAGCTCGCATCAAATTTAAGACGATGGTACTGTGCATAAGAAGGCAGTCGAATGGAACTGCCCCTGCCTACCTCCAAGCATTGCTAAAGCCACACACCCCAGCTCGATCCCTCCGCTTAACTACCTCAGCTGGACGTCTGGTACCGCCATCGCTAAGAGCTAACAAAGGTTGCTCAGCAAAGTCACAACTCTTCTCGGTTTTGGGACCTCAGTGGTGGAACGAGCTCCCTGCCGTTCTCAGGACCGCAGAGTCGCTCACTATCTTCTGAAAAAGACTCAAGACTCACCTGTTCAGAGTCCACCTCGACTCTGCACAGCCACCCTCCCCCCTCTGGCCACCATTGTACATTGTATTGTATTGTATTGTATTATAGTATTAAACTGTGTAGCAACTGCAGTAGCTGCTATCATTGCTGTAACACGGGGAATTGGTTAGCCTAGCGATTGTTGTACTTGCACTTGGTTCTATGAACATCCTTACTGTACCGATAGTGATATATTGTGGCACTTCTTATGACAAATGTAGTTATTGTAAGTCGCTTTGGATAAAAGCGTCTGCTAAATGCCCTAAATGTATATGTAAATGTAAATGCTTGCTGTGTGTTAAGGCAGGGCTGTTGTGGTGATGTTAGAGTCGTTGTGTGCCCATACCTGGAGAAGTGTCGCTGCAGCGTCACCATCTGCCGCCTGGCCCTCGGAGACTCCTCTCCCTCCACTCTCCCCCTCTCCCTCTCTGCTGCCCTGGGAGACTCCTCTCCCTCCACTCTCCCCCTCTCCCTCTCTGCTGTCCTCGGTGGCCAGATGCTGCTGTTTGTTTGACGGCCAGGGGTTTGATGTGTGAGACGGGCCTGCGGAGGACATAAACACAGTTCTGTTAATCTGCCATACTGGGATTCAACCAGAGTTCAAAGATGCACCTGCTTGGTTCCTCCCAGCCCATATCACAGGCAGTGTCATTATCTTTGGGTGTGGGGTCCCCTAGGGACCCGGGGACATTTCCCTTGGTCTCTCCCTACAATCTTCAAATAAAAAGTCATCCAAATCAAAACTTTGCTGAAATGAGTGTTTGGTTCTATCAATCTGTGTGTATGTATGTATTGCATACATACATACATACATACATACATACATACATACATACATACATACATACATACATACATACATACATACATACATACATACATACATACATACATATATATATATATATATATACACACATACACATACAGTGGGGCAAAAAAGTATTTAGTCAGCAACCAATTGTGCAAGTTCTCCCACTTAAAAAGATGAGAGGCCTGTAATTTTCATCATAGGCATACCTCAGCTATGAGAGACAAAATGAAAAAAAAATATCTAGAAAATCACATTGTCTGATTTTTAAAGAATTTATTTGCAAATTATGGTGGAAAATAAGTATTTGGTCAATAACAAAAGGTCATCTCAATACTTTGTTACATGCCCTTTGTTGGCAATGACAGAGGTCAAACGTTTTCTGTAAGTCTTTACAAGGTTTTCACACACTGCTGCTGGTATTTTGGCCCATTCCTCCATGCAGATCTCCTCTAGAGCAGTGATGTTTTTGGACCTTTCAACTCCCTCCAAAGATTTTCTATGGGGGTGAGATCTGGAGACTGGCTAGGCCACTCCAGGACCTTGAAATGCTTCTTACGAAGCCACTCCTTCGTTGCCCGGGCGGCGTGTTTGGGGTCATTGTCATGCTGAAAGACCCAGCCACGTTTCATCTTCAGTGCCCTTGCTGATGGAAGGAGGTTTTCACTCAAAATCTCATGATGCATGGCCCCATTCATTCTTTCCGTCACACGGATCAGA
>OLKM01001614.1:103246-105746 GCA_900291075.1 Melanogrammus aeglefinus
TAGCGTGTAATATGTCCAGTCAAAAGCACAAAGTTATATCGATTAGATACATTTTACAAGTTTCCCACACAAAAAGGGCTTGTAGCCTCGGGGAAAGTATATTATTATCTCAGGATTAAAAAAAAGACCTAAAAACGATCTGAAACTCTGTTTGGGTGCACCAAACCATCTCTCAGCCAACACTTTACAGAAACTAGGAGGCATCGTTCTAGTGCAGTCTTTCCCAAAGACTGTGTAGCGACCTACATGTTGGTCAAGGGAGATTTTAATTGGGTCGCCAAATAAATGTAAATAAAAATAATAATAATAATAAAAAAAATAGATAGCCTATATATTTTTTTTACACATTAGCGTTTACAAAAACTTTCAACCAAAGTTGATAATACTGCTTATAACATTGAATATATTTGAAAGGCTAACGTACATTATGAGTGATCGCCGTGTTGGAAGGTTAGCGTTGGGTACAGTCGATGTTTTCCGTCTATGTGACGTTGTTGTGGGGGTGTTGCTGGGGTTTTGGTGGGTGGTGTTGATTGAGATGAGAGGTTATAAAAACAATGAGATGGCCAAAACAAGGAGATTTTAACTCCGCCTAAATGTTATTTGGCCTCATTTATAAAGTATTTAACACGTGTATTGTGTTTTCAATAACAAATGCAAAAAAAACAAGTTGTGATTTTACTTGTCCAAATGGTTGGTTTAAGTTCATATATGAGGAGATGCGGAATTGGCAGTAAAAACATTCAGGAATGTTAATTTATGCACAAATTTGTTCTTCTCACGATTTTATAGTAAGGCCTACTGTGACCTGCGGCCCCATCTAGTGGTGGTTGTAGTGGCCTACAGCCCCATTTAGTGGTGGTACTATTGGAGCTGCAGCGCCATCTTGTGGTGGTTCTAGTGGTCTACAGCGCCATCTTGTGGTGGTTCTAGTGGTCTACAGCGCCATCTTGTGGTGGTTCTGGTGGTCTAAAGCCCAATCTAGTGGAATTTCTGATCACTGCCAACATCAGAACATCATCTTGGATCCATGAAGGTTTCATGCTCCTAAGAAAGACGTTGTGGATTACACCAGGAGGGACCTTTATTGGTTAGAGTGCACATGGGGCCAAGATAATAACATATATTCACAAAGAAGAACAAGTGGTTAAAAACTAGAATAAGCAAGGCAGTAAACAAGTGAGCAAAGTTACCCTGTTTAGCACACAATAATTGTTGTTCATCCTCGACTAAATAAAAGGATTATGGCCTGGAAAAACTAATTAATATAACGTAACTGGATACCACAATGTTATACAAGCCTACAAGCCCTACGACGCTGTACAACTGGCCTGAGGGTGGCGCTGTTGGATCAAATGACAAACAAGATTTTGAGGTACAGATGTTTCAGTGGCTTTCTGAACTTTTTTTAGCAGCATAGGATAAAATCTGAAGAGTGAGAGAGAGAGAGAGAGAGAGAGAGAGAGAGAGAGAGAGAGAGAGAGAGAGAGAGAGAGGAGGAGAGAGAGAGGAGAGAGAGGGAGAGAGAGAGAGAGAGAGAGAGAGAGAGAGAGAGAGAGAGAGAGAGAGAGACAGAGAGAGAGAGAGAGAAGAGAGAGAGACAAGAGAGAGAGAGAGATAGAGAGAGAGAGGAGAGGGAGGGAGAAGAGAGAGAGAGAGAGAGAGAGAGAGAGAGAGAGAGAGAGAGAGAGAGAGAGAGAGAGAGAGAGAGAGAGAGAGAGAGAGAGAGAGAGAGAGAGAGAGAGAGAGAGAGAGAGAGAGAGAGAGAGAGAGAGAGAGAGAGAGAGAGAGAGAGAGAGAGAGAGAGAGAGAGAGAGAGAGAGAGAGAGAGAGAGAGAGAGAGAGAGAGAGAGAGAGAGAGAGAGGGGAGGGAGAGAGAGAGAGAGAGGAGAGAGAGAGAGAGAGAGAGAGAGAGAGAGAGAGAGAGAGAGAGAGAGAGAGAGAGAGAGAGAGTTACCCTGTGTTTCATTAGTTACCCTTATGTTTCGTTAGTTACCCTTATGTTTCGTTAGTTACCCTTATGTTTCATTAGTTACCCTTATGTTTCTTTAGTTACCCTTATGTTTTGTTAGTTACCCTTATGTTTTATTAGTTACCCTTATGTTTCATTAGTTACCCTTATGTTTCGTTAGTTACCCTTATGTTTCGTTAGTTCCCCTTATGTTTCATTAGTTACCCTTAAGTTTCATTAGTTACCCTTATGTTTCTTTAGTTACCCTTATGTTTTGTTAGTTACCCTTATGTTTCATTAGTTACCCTTATGTTTCGTTAGTTACCCTTATGTTTCGTTAGTTACCCTTATGTTTCATTAGTTACCCTTATGTTTCATTAGTTACCCTTATGTTTCTTTAGTTACCCTTATGTTTTGTTAGTTACCCTTATGTTTCATTAGTTACCCTTATGTTTGGTTAGTTATCCTTATGTTTGGTTAGTTACCCTTATGTTTCATTAGTTACCCTTATGTTTCGTTAGTTACCCTTATGTTTCATTAGTTACCCTT
>OLKM01001614.1:110746-118789 GCA_900291075.1 Melanogrammus aeglefinus
TAGTAATGCATGTATACATAGTGATAGTAATTAATGCATGTATACATAGTGATAGTGACCAATGCATGTATACATAGTGATAGTCAGTAATGCATGTATACATAGTGATAGTAATTAATGCATGTATACATAGTGATAGTAATTAATGCATGTATAGCCTACATAGTGATAATTAGAACTGTAGATCTGTAAAGCAGATATTGATGTATTTTATCTACCTATGTTATTTTACATCTGTGTATATCTAATGTAGATGTACATCTGTATGTGATGGGAATATATATGTAGTCTGCGCAGATTTTTAATGTATTGATGGATATTGCTAATGAAGTCAAGAAAATCAAGAAAAGAAAATCAAGAAAAAATAAGTTAAATAGGAGCTAGAACAAGATTGGTGCCAGCTAACGTGTCAGCTAACCTCTTCTACCATGCTAATGCTACTGTCGTTCAATCAATGCATCTAACAATGTAACAGTGGTGCAATGGAACACATTTATCTTTGTAAATCTCCACAAAACATAAAGTTGTTTTCATCGATCTTCTGTGGAAATATGTTTTTAGAGTCGCTCACTAATGGACAGATTGCTGCATAAAGACCTTCATGTCCGTCAGGCTCGACGTGTATATCAGGGCTCAAAACATTTTTGTTTGCCACAGCTATTTCATAAAATGTCTGCACAGGCAGATTCATTCTTACACTTCTTGTTTTACACATGTCTTTCAATAGTCTCATGGATGGATTGTGCTGCATGAATCAAGCTGCTTTGCTTCCCTAACCAACACCACACACTGCTGCTGCTCACGCACACACATTAGCATGCATTTATTTGACCCTAGAGAAATGGAGGATGAGAACAATAATTACAGCGCATGCAAACACACGTCATGACATCACTCTACTGCAGCCAATTACTTAACAGCAAGTAGTACAATTAGACCGACGTCCCGCTGGGAACGGGGACGGGTGCTCTGCTGTAATTCCTTTGCAGGCATAAACTAGACAAACCCCCCCTGGGACCTCTGCGCTCCCACAAGGAGGAACACCCATCATGCTCCAACTTCACTTTGTCCCGTAGTCTGAGGGAGGATTCCGGATTATAAATGAGAGAAAAAATGAATGAAGGATATAATGAATCAATTGAATACAAACTGAAATGCATAGAAAACCCATCCCTCAACATTGGAAAATATAATAACAGAACAAGGCTCTTGCTTCTGTAATTTGGTGCATTCAAAGTAAGAGCAGGTTTAACGGACCGGGGGGTTCATAGGACGAGCACGGGTGTGCGATTTAGACAAATGCTGTGTCTGTTTTAGGGGGGCCTTCCTTTTTTTCTTGAAAGAAAATGTAAAAAAGCCTCCCCCCCTGCTCCTCAGAACAGCTATGGCCCAGCCACACGGTGAGACGGCTGTTTGTTGAGGCTGTGTCCACACAGGTGCCAGGACGGATCCCATCACAGAGCACTAGAGAAGACAACCATCGGACAACCCGTGCATCACACAAGAGCAACAGTCCACCTGGTTTAAGGTGCACGGAGACGATGTCTGGGGAGGTCATTACTCCTCAGTACTTAGGGACGGTACTGATAGCATGTCGAATCAGCAGAGGTGGGAGAAAATATACATTCACTCAAACATTGCATCTTTAGTTTTTTTGTCTCTGTCAGCCACCATGTTCAAAAAAATATGTTAAATATATGTTGATATATAAATGTTCAATGTTTCCATTGACATCGATGAGCCAATTTCTTTATGAAAGCCCTATATTTATTTATTATATTGTACATGTACATTATATTTACTTTTCTCTACAGTACAACAATGATGTTGTTAAAGTGATGGTTATGGTTATGCTTTGGGAAAATTCCTCATAATACACTCTTTAGAAGTGTATAATGCTACTTTTACCCAGAAATAAACCACATCAATTGTAATATTGAATCGCAATACCTAAAAATCACGATACATATCCAATCAGCACACAAGTTACGGAATATTATTGAATCGGGAGATAAGTATTTCATCCCAGTATTAGTAATAAATAGTATACTCCTCCTTCCCACCTTATTTATATATTAGTAATATTGGAATTCATCCAATCCAGGTCAATGTGTACAGCCAGAGGCTGGTGGTCAAACTGGGTCACGTTAGGAGCAAGACATGCAAATAGGCAGACCAGCAGGGATAAGAAGACCCAGAACCCTGGAGAACATAACAAACAACGGAACTCTGGAGAACATAACACACAACAGAACTCTGGAGAACATAACACACAACACAACAGAACTCTGGAGAACAGAACACACAACAGAACTCTGGAGAACATAACACACAACAGAACTCTGGAGAACATAACACACAACACCCAGAACTCTGGAGAACAGAACACACAACAGAACTCTGGAGAACATAACACACAACACAACAGAACTCTGGAGAACAGAACACACAACAGAACTCTGGAGAACATAACACACAACACAACAGAACTCTGGAGAACATAACACACAACACCCAGAACTCTGGAGAACAGAGCACACAGCAGAACTCTGGAGAACATAACACACAACAGAACTCTGGAGAACAGAACACACAACACCCAGAACTCTGGAGAACATAACACACAACAGAACTCTGGAGAACATAACACACAACACCCAGAACTCTGGAGAACATAACACACAACAGAACTCTGGAGAACAGAGCACACAGCAGAAGTCTGGAGAACATAACACACAACAGAACTCTGGAGAAAACATAACACACAACAGAACTCTGGAGAACAGAGCACACAGCAGAACTCTGGAGAACAAGTGGCAGCAGGATCAAGGACCCAGATGTTTCACAGAAGAGCCACAGCATTAAACACAGGTGTATGTATATTTATATATATATATATATATATGAATAACTACAATATTAAGATAAGTATAGCAGATCAAGGACCCAGATGTTTCACAGAAGAGCCACAGCATTAAACACAGGTGTATGTATATATATATATATATATATATATATGAATAACTACAATGTTAATGATAGACTAATGGTCATTTAACTTTATGAATTAACCTGGTCTCTCCTCCACATAACAGATCAGGGGATTGTTGATTTTTTTAATCAAACATTAATTTACCCAGCATCATTTCCTTTTTGATAAATCAAATAACATATTTTCTATACTGTAATGTTTTGAAAAACAGCACAAAAAAAAAATACTAGCAAATATTGAATAAGTGCTGATCCAATATGTATGTATCAATATATTGTATATCAAATATTTGGACAGAAAACCAACACCCATAGGAAAAATAAATCTGACCCATTTTTTTATGCAAGCTTCAGTATTGTAAATAAACATAAATAGGCTTGGAGATGCGAGCTCTGAAACTCTTTCAAGCCCGTCGGACGACAGCTCAATCCATTTTTAAACAGTTTGAGTCATCTCGGGCCTTGGTTGGGCGTCACAGTCATCACAGTTACCCGTTTGTCTGATGACTTCAAAAACAACCAGGTCAATCAGATCAGACGGAAACAGAACATGCGACAACCAGGGAAACATCTTAGCGGCTCTTTCCGCCACAAATCGTAGCCTACTGAACAGCTTTGCCCTAAAACCAAGGAGCTCTCCCGGTCTGCCTATCCCTGAAGCTTAGCGCCACAAGCAGAGCGCTGCGGAGCCAAAGGGCGGTGAAATATTCATCCATGTGTTGTGGCCCGATGCATTATGCCTGTGACGCGGCGGCCTACTTCTCTTCACACGTCGGAGGAGGGATCACTTGTTGCGTACCGCGAGGCGTCTCTCGGCGGTGCATTATTCATTGTTACTCGGCATAGTGGATGTAGTAATATGTGTGCAATATGGCAGCGCACCAGTCTGTTAACGGAGCGAACCTCCAACGGAGGGCTGCTGGAGGGTTGGTCCTTCTGACGTTTTGATTCCCTACCTTTCCCGAAGCCGTCACATAGCACACCATAGCACACCAAACCATCACACACCAAACCATCACACACCAAACCATCACACACCAAACCATCACACACCAAACCATCACACACCAAACCATCACACACCAAACCATCACATACACACACCAAACCATCACACACCAAACCATCACATAGCACACCAAACCATCACACACCAAACCATCACACACCAAACCATCACACACCAAACCATCACATAGCACACCAAACCATCACACACCAAACCATCACACACCAAACCATCACATAGCACACCAAACCATCACACACCAAACCATCACACACCAAACCATCACATAGCACACCAAACCATCACACACCAAACCATCACACACCAAACCATCACATAACACACCAAACCATCACACACCAAACCATCACACACCAAACCATCACACACCAAACCATCACATAGCACACCAAACCATCACACACCAAACCATCACATAACACACCAAACCATCACACACCAAACCATCACACACCAAACCATCACACACCAAACCATCACACACCAAACCATCACATAGCACACCAAACCATCACACACCAAACCATCACACACCAAACCATCAACATAGCACCCACATATCACACCCAAACCATCCACACACAAACCATTCACATAGCACCCCAAACCATCACACACCAAAACCATCCACACACCAAACCATCACCACACCAACCACACAACCAAACATCACATAGCACACCAAAACCATCACACACCAAAACCATCACACACCAACCATCACATACACACCAAACCATCACCCACCCAAACCATCAACACACCCAAACCATCACACACCAAACCATCACATAGGCACACCAAACCACCACCACACCAAACAATCACACACGAACCAAAACCAATTCAAATAGCACACCAAACCATCGCCACACACCAAACCATCACACACCAAACCATCACATAGCACACCAAATCCATCACACACCAAAACCATCACACACCAAACCATCACACACCAACCATCACATAGACACCACCAAACCATCACCACCAAACCATCACACACCAAACCATCACACACCAAACCATCACACAGCACACCAAACCATCACACACCAAACCATCACACACCAAACCATCACACACCAAACCATCACATAGCACACCAAACCATCACACACCAAACCATCACACACCAAACCATCACACACCAAACCATCACACACCAAACCATCACACACCACAATATATCATACCAAACCAACCTGTACCACAACATAATACAACCCTAACATTACAAACCGAATTATTAAAAACATTCCACATCAACCAACTACACCCTACTGTACAGACAACCCATACAGTACTGAACTATACTATACAGACTATACTATACCATACAGACCATACTATACTGTACAGACAAACCATATACCATACAGACTGTACTATACCATACAGACAAACCATACAGACCATACTATACTATACAGACTATACTATACTATACTATACAGACCATACTATACTATACAGACTGTACTATACTATACAGACCGTACTATACAGACCATACTATACTATACTATACAGACCATACTATACCATACAGACCGTACTATAATATACAGACTGTACTATACTATACAGACCGTACTATACTATACAGACCGTACTATACTATACAGACTGTACTATACTATACAGACCGTACTATACTATACAGACCGTACTATACTATACAGACTGTACTATACTATACAGACCGTACTATACTATACAGACTGTACTATACTATACAGACCGTACTATACTAATACAGACCGTACTATACCATACAGACTGTACTATACTATACAGACCGTACTATACTATAATACTAGACTGTACTATACTATACAGACCGTACTATACCATACAGACCGTACTATACTATACAGACCGTACTATACTATACAGACTGTACTATACTATACAGACTGTACTATACTATACAGACCGTACTATACTATACAGACCGTACTATACTATACAGAATGTACTATACTATACAGACCTTACTATACTATACAGACTGTACTGTACTATACTATACTATACAGACCGTACTATACCATACAGACTGTACTATACTATACAGACCGTACTATACTATACAGCAGACCATACATATACCATACAGACCGACTATACCATACAGACCGTACTATACCATCACAGACCGTACTTATATTGATACAGACCCGTACATATACTATACAGACTGTACTATACTATACACAGACCGTACTATACCATACAGACCTGACTATACTATACAGACCGTATATTACTATACAGACTGTACTATACTATACGGACTGTACCTATACTATTACAGACCGTACTACTACTATACAGACCGTACTATACCATAACAGACTGTACTATACTATACAACACCTACTATACTATACAGACCATACTATACCAATACAGACCGTACTATACTATACAGACGCACTATACTATACAGACCGTACTATACCATACAGACTGTACTATACTTATACAGACCGTACCTATACTATACAAACATACTATACCATACAGACCATACCTATACCATACAGACCGTACTAATATATACGACCTTACTATATACTATACAGACCATACTATACTTACAGACCGCTACTATACTATACAAGACTTCACTATACTATTACAGACCGTACTAACATATTATACTATTACAGACCGTACTCTATACTATACAGACCTACTATACTATACTACTATACTATTACATACTACACTATACAGACTGTACTATACCATACAGACTGTACTGTACATATAAAGACCTATACATACTACAACCGTACTTATACTATACAGACTGTACTATTAACCATACAGACTTACTATACTATACAGACCGTACTTAAATACGACTACAACTATACTATACTATACAGGTACGACTATACCATACAGACTTTACTATACCATACAGACCGTACTTATACTATACAGAACTGGTACTATCATATATCGTACAGACTATACTATACAGACCGTACTATACTATACTATACAGACCGTACTATACTATACTAAACAGACCGTACTATACCATACAGACTGTACCATACCATACAGACTGTACTATACTATACAGACCATACTATACTATACCATGCATTAGAAATGATACAGACCATTAGACACACAGCATGCAACCACTCTTCTAAGAATCATATTAATAAATGAGTTTCTTTGAGCAGTGTGGTTGGATTGCCTTGCATGAATTAATACAGTTGACAACTGGAACAGATTACACTGTCTGTGGATGCACACAAACACACCCACACATACGCACACAAGAACACACACACACACACACACACACACACACACACACACACACACACACACACACACACACACACACACACACACACACACACACACACACACACAAACAACAACAACATCACAACAGCTGAGTGGTCGGAGGAGAGAGCGTGCAACTCACCCTCAGGTTTCCACGGAGACAGGTCCTAGTGTAGCGGGACTAAGTGGTAGTTGTGGTAGTCCTTTAGTCCTCGCAATATTTTGGTCTCGTTAAGGGGGGGTGCGGGGGTCGGCGGAGCGGAGGGCTGGGGTGTCCTTAGCCGGGTCCGGTCTACGCTATCTGGGTCACCTGCTGAGCCGTCCCGTCAGCAAGCGAGCTGCGGAGGTCGGTGGGTCCAGCGTTCATCACAGGCCGGCATCTGCACCCCCCTCCTCCCGTTCCCTCCTCCCCCAGAGCCCCCAGGTGGTCCAGCGGCGCCCGGATCCAGATCGGCTCAGCGAGACCCGGCGCTCCATGGGGGGGTGACGGGCACGGCGCTGCGGACCAGGAGACGGAGGCGGGCAGGATGAGATGGAGACGAAAACAAGCGCGCTCGTGGGAAAGGCGACGAAAACCTACGCGGCCAGCGTCACTACCACACTGAAGGACTCCCTCTCTCTCTCTCTCTCTCTCTCTCTCTCTCTCTCTCTCTCTCTCTCTCTCTCTCTCTCTCTTGCGCGCGCTCTCTCTCTCTCTCTTT
>OLKM01001615.1:12500-43905 GCA_900291075.1 Melanogrammus aeglefinus
TCAAAATCAGCAGGTAACTCAAGAGTCATCAAATCAATACTCAATGTTCTCGTGCTGAAGCCCTCGGCTGGGCGTTCTAGGAGAAGTGATTTACAACCAAATAAACACGACAGAGTACAGAGACGAGGACCGCACCATCCACAGCCCAGACTATGCTCCATTGTCACCCAGCTCATTGGCGAGGCTCAAAGGACCCTGGGGGTCCGACAGCACAGAAGGAGGAGAGGAAACGTTCATGGGGAGAGTGCTCAGTGACAGCTTGGATTTTCTTTGGAATATAATTTGCCGATAATATCAACATGGACTACTGTTGGACCCATAATGTGTCCGTGATTCCCCATCAGGAGCTGAATAAAGGTAGTCATTAGTTGAACCTGCGCATGGCAGATGGCTCTACTACAGTAAAACATTAATGACCTCTGCTGGGATGACTTCCCCTCTGACACGGCTGC
This sequence comes from Melanogrammus aeglefinus, assembly GCA_900291075.1. Lineage (NCBI taxonomy): Eukaryota > Metazoa > Chordata > Actinopteri > Gadiformes > Gadidae > Melanogrammus > Melanogrammus aeglefinus. The sequence continues at coordinate 12,953 of OLKM01001615.1, forward strand.
CAATTAATTGTCTCCAATTACCCTTTGCAACGAGGCATCTGTTGCTAATACCCCCTCTCATACCCCCCCTCATATCTCCTCTAATATCCCCCTAATACCTCCTCTAGCATCTCCTCTCATAAATCCTGTGGTATCCCCTCTCATACCCCCTCTAGTATCTCCTCTCACACCCCTCTCATACCCCCTCTAGTATCTCCTCTCACACCCCTCTCATACCCCCTCTAGTATCTCCTCTCACACCCCTCTCATACCCCCTCTAGTATCTCCTCTCACACCCCTCTCATACCCCCTCTAGTATCTCCTCACACCCCTCTCATACCCACTCTAGTATCTCCTCTCACACCCCTCTCATACCCCCTCTAGTATCTCCTCTCACACCCCTCTCATACCCCCTCTAGTATCTCCTCTCACACCCCTCTCATACCCCCTCTAGTATCTCCTCTCACACCCCTCTCATACCCCCTCTAGTATCTCCTCACACCCCTCTCATACCCCCTCTAGTATCTCCTCTCACACCCCTCTCATACCCCCTCTAGTATCTCCTCTCACACCCCTCTCATACCCCCTCTAGTATCTCCTCTCACACCCCACTCATACCCCCTCTAGTATCTCCTCTCACACCCCTCTCATACCCCCTCTAGTATCTCCTCTCACACCCCTCTCCTACCCCCTCTAGTATCTCCTCTCATAACCTCATACCCCTCTAAAACCCCCTCTGTTCCCCCCCTAGTATCCTCTCTGTTCCCCCTCTCATACCCCCTCTGTTCCCCTCTCATACCCCCTCTAGTATCCCCTCTGTTCCCCTCATACCCTCTAGTACCCCCTCTGTTCCCCTCTCATACCCCCTCTGTTCCCCCCTGTGTTCCCCCTCTCATACCCCCTCTAGTACCCCCTCTGTTCCCCCCTCTAGAATCCCCTCTGTTCCCCCTCTCATCCCCCAAGGTATAGACCAGCCTAGTAAAGGTTGACTGCAACATTCACAATTTATTGCACAGTAGGGCTCGTACAGTCCAGAGTTGTCATCACAGGTCTCAAACAAATGAACAAATAAACCAGAAGATGTTAAAGAACGGAATAAAAGGAGTGCATGAAACATCTGGTCCTAACCAACCAATAAAGGAGCAGTATTTAGCTCATGATTAAACAATAACTTACAGATGAATGAGGGCAATATGTGATAGGAAAAAAAGTTGATGACACTAGTAATTTGTAAACTTGCTCATTTTTTGTCTTCTTTTAATTAAAAGTGTGCTGTATTTTTAACTGTGGGGAATCATCCATTCTTCCCCTGGTGCATTCAAAGACGTTTGAAGTTTAGTGCAAATTTGAACAAACATTATTTCAGAAAGAAAGAAAAGAAACCAAAACAATGATCTAGCAAACTGATAAGGCAACATTTATAAATATATCAAAAATAGTCATTGAAGAAAGTATCTTGTTACAAAAAAGCCACAAAGGTTTTGTCCTGCACCAACGAGAGGGACATGTTCTTCAGCTCGTCCGCAGACCTCACAGCCTTGTAGCCCAGCTGCAGAAGGGCCTTCTCGCAGACCGCCTGCGTGTACTCCACCATGTCGTAGGACAGCTTCAGCCGCCAGCTCTCCGCGTTGGCCGCCGAGTCTCTGACAGTGCCGAACTTGTGTTTGGCCGAGGGCTCGCTGCTGCCCCTGGTGTTGGCGTGAATCCATTCCTCCACGTTTTTATCCATGGCCAGACCCAGGAATTCGTACATCTCCTTTGTCTTCTGCAGCGGGTTTCTGGCCAGGTCCTCGTAGCGGAGCAGCATGTACTTCCCCTTCAGCCAGTGGGGGTGAGCCAGGCCGGTGGTGACCGAGTTCAGGAAGTCCTCGCAGACCACGGTGAGCTGTGAGAGGTCCAGGTTGTACGGCCGTCGCCCCGTGGCCCTCCAGATGCGCCACAGGCGGTAGGTGTCCCTGAAGGTCTCGATGCGGGAGGACAGAATCCCGCGGGGGTCCCTGACCAGCTGGACCACCTTCACGTTGAGCCGGGGGTCGTCAACTAGCGCCCGCAGGTCCCCTACCTCCGGCACTCGCACCGTCTTGATGGCCACGTGCCGCTTGTCCCGGCAGGCTTCGGTGGCCAGTGACATGTTCAGCGCAGCGCACTTCTTCACGCAGTCGCCCTCCTCCACGTTGGCGTCCTCGGGGCCGAAGGCGTCGCAGGCGGGCTGCTGGCACAGCGCCCGGCTGGCCCCGCGCCGGAACAGCTTGTCGGTGCTGTGGTTGGCGGGCGGTGGCTTGATGTAGCTCTCCAGGAAGTACAAGTCGCAGCCGTACAGGCTGCGCAGGAGGTCCCGGCTAGCCCCCAGCATCACGCGGCGGTCGGCGGCGTTGCGGCTGTGCGACAGGCGTGGTATCAGGGTGGTCTGCACGTGGTACAGCGGCTCGAACAGATAGAAGACGTCCTGGTGCTGGTTCAGCAGCTGGCCCACGAAGGAGGAGCCGCTGCGCGTCGTGGCCAGCACCAGGATGTGCGTCTTACGGCTGGCATTGACCGTGAAGTAGTTGTAGTCCTCACAGCCAGCGCCACCGCCCCGCTCAAAGGGGGGGTCGGTCTCCTGGCCGCCCAGACCACAGTTCTGGGGGCTGGGCAGCGGGCACAGCTGGAAAGGCTTTGAAGTCAGCGTCCGGATGGCGGTGTACTGGATGGCGATGGAGGCCAACGCCAGCACAATCACTGCCTTCCAGGAGCATTGCATGGCGAGCACACCTCATCTAGAGGCAGCGGGCCGGGCCGGGTCCTGCCTGGGGACAGAAACACACCGGGACATACTGTCACATGGGACCTCAAACACACCGGGCCACCCTGTCCCATGAGGACACGCTGTCCCATGAGGACACGCTGTCCCATGAGGACCTCACTGGGACACACTGTCACATGAAGAAATCAGTCGTCATATAGACTGGGACATGAGGGACACGGGACACATCACATGAGGTCCTCCTGTTGAAGTTGTCCCCATACTGCTCATATATTTGCCTTGTGGACAAAGGACATGTTTCAAACTGCCTCAATCTGAATGAATTTATATTGGCAATATTTGTTTGAACTACAATATGTAACATGTAGGAACTGATTCATTGAAATAAGCTATTAAGATTGTAGTAAAAAACAGAAAGGATACAATGTCTTCCAAATATGCAAATTAAAGTGCAGTTAATTTGTTTGAAGTTAAACATCCAAATAAAGTTGATGCTCATGTTGCCCAACACTAATAATTATTATTCTTTACTGAGCCTTTTATATTTTCTTCTAACCGCTATATTTATTTTCTTCTAACCGCTGCTTATAGATTAATTTGTTGTATAATACAGTTACACATTTTTTACACACATTTTATACATATACATTTACAATCTGCTTACTCTCCAATAAATGAATGAAGGAGCTTAATGGTAATGTTAGCTGGATATGAAACAACATCAGTTATGTCGAGGCAAGAAGACCAGCCGTTAGCACAATGCAGGCAGAGCACAACACAGACCGGAGGTATGGTGGCTCTCTTGGAATCTGAAGTTATGCGACCACAGCTGTTGGTCTCAATGCCAGCAGCAGAAGTTATTAGATCTTCAACACAGGCCCTCACCCTAACCCTAAATCTGTGATCACAATATGCAACCAGGAGTAGTGGAGCTGCTGACTGACGGACGGAGACATCGGTGTCCTAGCTTTACGGTCAATGACAATTCAAGGGGAAATATTGTTCTCAACAACACGTTGAAGGATCTGTGTGCTTACAGGCTGATTTTCAGTTTGATGTTAAAAGTACCCATCACATTGAAATGCAATGCAAAGATTCAAAACCTCTTTAAATGCTGGGAATAATTCATTAACCTGGGTATAATCTAAGTCCTAACCCAAGGGGCATGCGCTTTAGGAAACAGTTCAAATGGACCTATGTGCCAAAGACAAACACAAAAACACAACATTAACCTCAACACATCGTTGAGGTCTAAACCCAGCGGATCATCGATGGTTCCTCAATACACGGCTTCTGTTACCGTCTATTTTTGGAAGAAAATATGACTATTATTTATTTAACAAAAAACAAAGGCTGGGATCCTTAGTAGCGTCGGAAGCTTCTCGTTAATCACGCAAACAGGAGACCCCAACATCCCATCTCCTCGGGAGCTCACTGCTGCAGCAGGGATGCGTTCGGCTGCGATGCAGACATCCGGAGGGATGCTGCGATGGACAGACACAACGGGCATCACATCCCGGAGACGACACACCGGGCATAACATCCCGGAGACGACACACCAGGCAACCGACCGACGCACCGAGCATCAGACCGACACGTCGAGTATCACATCCCGGATAGATGGACTTAACGAAGGCCCTGTCTAATCACGGGGACAACTACATTGTCTGCTATAGACAGATATATAGAGATAGATATAGAGAGATAGATATAGAGATAGATCCGTACCTCTGTGGCTGCTGCAGGGCTCCCATCAGGGTTGAGCTCCATGTCGCAAGGCTCCCGTGGTCTTCAGACGAGTGATATCACGCGTCTTTGCCTGGTCGAGATACGTGCCCAATGATGGAGCCATGCAATCCAAAGAGACCGGTCGGTAGAGGGTTCGAGTCCTGCTCGGTTCGTAGGAGCGATGGGGCGGATGAGGAGGTGTTGGCTACAGCAGAGCCGGCGGGAGGACGGGAGAGGCGCGTTCAGCCCGGGATCCTGAAAAATGATGCGCAGAAGCGGAGAGAGAGAGGGTGTCTGGACCACCCCCAGACCCTCCTACCATCCACCTGCTCTCTCTCTCTCTCTCTCTCTCTCTCTCTCTCTCTCTCTCTCTCTCTCTCTCTCTCTCTCTCTCTCTCTCTCTCTCTCTCTCTCTCTCTCTCTCTCTCTCTCTCTCTCTCTCTCTCTCTCTCTCTCTCTCTCTCTCTCTCTCTCTCTCTCTCTCTCTCTCTCTCTCTCTCTCTCACACACACACACACACACAGAAGGAAACGTTTCTGCAAACCACGGATAGGCCTACGTTGGATCTCAACGATAGGTCAGTAATAATTGACGTTGCTTTGTTGATGCTCTTTTGGTGTTTAGAGGGAATAGCCTTTGGAGGTATGTTTGTATTTATATTGAGTGAAAAACTATGCATTGCAAACAAAAGACAAATATTTATATTTCAAACAAAATTTAATTACTTTAAAATTTTTAGAGTTAAATAAATGCATTTGAAAACAAAAGCACCTTTCATGTTGGCCCGGCTGTCAAATCTTTTGTCTTGGTGCCCTTTTTTGCGTTTCGGCCGTTAGGGAAACATTTGTGTATTTTTGTATAGGAGAAAACGTTTAAATCACAAACAAAATGTGTTGCAATAAAAAGACATGCATTAAAAAAAAACCATAATATTTCAAACCACCGTTTTTTAGAAAGCAAACATTTTGGATGCATTCCTCTCGTTATTTCGGTTCTGTAAGGGCTTCATCTCGAAGGCATTTTCTGTGCATTTGCAAAGTTAAAATATTTTGTCCCGAAGTAGCCTAGATAAAACATTTTGGTGGCAGATTCAGTTCTTTCAATTTAGATCTTCACTAGGGTATTGCGTTACTTTAATGTGGTAGCCTACTATGCAAGACATGCCAATTTATAGCCTAACTAGAACATGAGCCAAAGACGTAAAAAAAATACGGCTGGTATAAGGTTGTGGAATTGGACGAATGGGCTGACGTTAGCTGCGCTACATATGGCTGATTGGGTTAGCGCCATCAAGTGTGTCATACGTGACGGGGACCACATATCTCTGGAACCAGGCGGGTCATAGATCTGCAATTAAACAAAATTCCAATGAGTTAATATAGCCTACTGTAACATGGTTAAATACTTGGCGTGTTCAGTTCTGGTCGGTTGGTCCATTGTGGTTGGTCCATATACACTTGATCGACCAAATCTCATTGGTCCAACAATCGCTGCTGTTCCTTAAGGAAAAAAAGCACTTCTTAATTCAATATAAATAATAATAGGAGGGACAAATGCAGGACAAATGCAAAGAGTAGGCTAATACATGTTAGAATGATTGTGATGCTAATAAAATCATTTATTGATTAAAATGAATATTCAAGGCTCTGAAGTTTCTGTTTGAATGATTGTATGGTATTATAGACAATGAGACTTCTAAATGAAGAGCTTTGAATTGCCACACACACACACACACACACACACACACACACACACACACACACACACACACACACACACACACACACACACACACACACACACACACACACACACACACACACACACACGTGACCGGTCCCATTGTGATCTTATTTTAATTTGAAAGGAACATCGTTTGTAGAATCAGAAACAAAACCTCTTCTTATTTTAACCCTAACCCTAGAATTTAGTTAGGTGTGTAAAACGCTGTCCAGTGCTTTCCCTGAATAAAGGTTGGGTGCTGAACCATCTCTGTGCTGTGCAGAGGTGGTGCAGCAGTAAGACCTGTTGGTAGGACGACCTGACGCTGGAGAACACTCTAACAAAAAAATAGAACCCATGCATACTGGATTGAAATGTCAAATTCATTTAATAACACAACATCCTTTAATAACACAACATCCTCACCCCTTTTCTTCCATCATACTTAACAAGTTGATCTTCAATAATATATTCTTCACGTCTATTTAAAAGCTACATATGCAGTAAAACATTGAAGCCATGAATATTCTTTGCATGTATATGTGCAACCAGTGGCGGTTTTAGACACATTTTACTGGGGGGGGCAGGGTTTAACCAGAGAGGTTAAAATAAAATGGCAAAAAATGATATTTAAAGATTATAAACTTTGTTTTACTTTAAAATCATCAAACATTCAATTTGTACAAGAGTTTATAACTTCACCAGTCTGTATTTTTCTGGCAAACTATCTTAGTGATGGAGCTTATGCAGTAAATCATCAAAATCACGTAAACATTTGTATTGTACAAGCGCACAAGAGAGGTAGGACCATAAACAATGACAATAAAAAACTACAGTACAGGGTACAAATACAGTGTGTCAATGTGAAAAAAAACTCAAGGGTACAACCAAGTGCAAAACAATGTGCCATTTCCTATTTATCTTATCGGTTTCAGTGTGGAGAAACTGTGTTCATCCCTTTTAGAAAGAATCCCTGTTCTACTGTTCTCTCCTCATATCATGATCGCTGCTAGAAAAAGAAAGAAAAAAAAGGGGGTACATTTCTTGCATAACCAACCCTCCCTACTTAACACGGGTAGATAGCCTACTACTCTTTACGCAAATGTTAACCCAATGCAGCCAAAACAAATGAAAATATGTGGCTAACATCACGACATTGTGTAGCCTAGACCTAGCAAGGATACTGACATTTGGATATGAAGAGTTTAGATGCAAAAGCCTTTAAGTCCGTCCAACCACTTTTCTTCTAAATTACAATTTTTTAATCCGGATTCTATGTTCAAGTATCTAGTCATTTATTTTTAAGGAATTATAACTTTTTTTAGTTAATGATTATTTTGTTTTTTTGACCAAATTAAAAAAAAATTGCATCAAAACCAGCTAAATCCACTGGTAGGCCTACTTTTTTGTCAAAAACCTCTAAATCCACTTCTTTAGTAAAATCACTTAAGATGCATCAAAAACACTGAAAATGGTGAAAGCTAACACAATCAACCAGAAACTAAACATATTTTAACAATAACAGAAGTTGAATACATTCAAAATACCTGCAGTATAGCCTACAAAAATATATTAAATTGCCTAATAATAGGAGGTAGAAATTGAAAAAAAAAATCGGCAGTTTTTTCATCGTTAGCTGACAGCTGACAGGTTCGTCCATTTCGTCAAAATCTATGACCATCAAAATCCAAATCGAATCGCTAAAGAATATAAACGTAAATGTAGCTTTTGTTGTTGATATCTGACAGCTGTCGAAAAAGCCGGCTCCCCAGCGCCGCCATTTTGAAGTCACATGATTCCATGTTGCGTTGTGATTGGTTCTAAGAACGTAGAGGCTTTTGTTGACAAAGGGAAGTGGTGTTTAGAGGTTTTTGCCTACAAATGGAGATTTCAGACCATGAAAAGAGTGGTATATAGCGGGTTTTGACACAAAATTATTTGATTAAGGTATACTACGTGCAGAGAGCATTCACTCAATGTTTTTATTTCATTTTTGACGGAGGTGGCGTTTACTGTACGTTCACACCAAAAGCGAATTGAGCGACCAAATCACCGGAAGTCATTCACTTTCTATGGGTCTAGCGACCAGAGCGAACCACAAGGCGTCACCGCTACACAAGCGGCAAAAGTCTAGCGACCAGAGCGTCCAAAAAAAGTTGAAAATGATTTAACTTTATGCAAAAATTACTATGACGCGAATCAGCGACCAATAATACCGACATGACAGCCAATCGGAAAGTAAGAACGTTCTTTGCTTGTCGCGTGTATCCCGGGGGAACACCGAACACCGGCACTTTGGTTCTCCTACCTATTTTTTTGGTTCCTTCCTAATGTCTTCACAAAATGTCAAGTGAAAGTTTAATCGCGGCTGTAACTGGGCACACCCGTGTGTGTACGATCCAAAGCCTTTTTCACTTCCGAGATCGCAACAAAAAGGCTCTGGCTTGGGCAGAGGTGTCACGCGTGGTTGGGTTGGTCTGGTGAGTTAGTTTAATGAAGACGTTTGAGATTATTGTAAAAATAGGCGGCGCGATACCATGCCTGTTAACCGAGATCCTAGCACACTAATCATCCTTGCTCTGAATGGGAGGAACTCGTTTTCAAATATCGAAAATGCATTCGTTGGGCATAGGAATAATACGTTGTGCAAAGGAATAATACACGCATAGTCCTAATAATGCAATAATAATGCAAATGAATAATTCTTATTAGTAAGTTAATTAATTAATAAGGCTTATTTATAGAAAATCTATGCGCTCTAGAACGGTCGCATTAAGCGGGATCATTTTCATTTGCTCTCCGTACCCCCAATCTAACAAACCAATCGCGTGGAGTCATGCTGTAAACAAAACACGTTTTGTTTAATCGGCAAGACAAGGGATAAATGACAAGGGATATATCTCTTGTCTTTTATCCCCTCTACTCCCGCTATTCCCCACTCATTCACAGGAGCTGGAGGTGAATATATTTTTAATTAAATATGTCTAATTTGACTTGACTAGGCTATCTATCTAGCAAGATAGTCAAGTCTTTATTTATTCCAAACGACACAAATCGTCTGGAATTCATAGGTGAATTCGGGCTCACAAAGGACAGTAGCCTACAAGACCACAGGAGATCAAGGGAGACAAAGTCCTGATTGGACATGCACAAAATACTTCAACATTAAAACCACGACACCGGTTGATAGATAAGATAGACAGAATAGGACTAGAATAGATAGAATAAATATGTGGTTCATTATTCGCCTTGGTGGAGGCCAGTCAGTCCTGTGCCCGTATGCAAACTAGCCATGTGCGCCAATGTAAGTGAGGGAGCGACAAAATGAGTGCAGATCATGATTTGCAGATGAAGATCTAGTAAAACACATTTTGACTAGACTACTTAAGCACACGCAAAGGTTTTTTTTGGTCTCGGTTGTAATTACATTTTAGGAGTGTTATATATATATAATATATATATATATATGAGGGGTAATCACTGTCGAAACACGTTATCCAACAAGCAAAACAGTCTCTGCAATATAGCCAAGTTCATGCTTTGATACGGCTGTCTGGTCTAAAAGCATACGGCTCCTTTAAATGCATATGCAAATTTGAATTGTACGTCATGACGACTGAGCGACTTGAGCGACCAAAGCGAACAGAAATATTCGCAGCGATTTTTTTGAGCGACCAAAGCGTCTTTGGTCGCTCAAGTCGCTTTTGGTGTGAACGTACAGTTTAGAGGCCTTTGCATCTGAACTCTTCTCTCTTCGATGAGTTTGCTTAGATATGATTAAGTGTCTAAATATATCGAGACCACACATTTACAAACTTAATTTCATTATCAGTGTGAGGAAGTACAGTAACACGGTTATTTGCAAGAACAACAAGTCACTTACGAAATGAAATTGTTTTGCATGCCTTCGACTCTTGCAACAGGAGAAATCGTGGCTGCTTTCTCCCAGAGCAGTTCTGAGCTCTCATTGACCCAGCAGCAGCACCTCGGTGTTGTGGTGCGCCACTCTAATTTACCCCTGTAGAACGTTGTGTTGCATTGGTTCCGTAAAATCAGTAAAGCCATAAATGTTCAGCACGGGGGGCCACAGGGGGGCCAGGGACATGCCCCTGTGTAGAACCGCCATTGTGTGCAACGTTTCATACCTCCCAGCCCCATAGCAGTGCCTCTATTGTGTCCATTTTGTTGAACATATAACGCCCGTCTTTATGTGCATGTTTGTCGTCGCATTTCTTTAAACCCTGGGCGACAAACCTGAAAGAAGCTCAATGTGTTTTCAGTTTTTTTATGCACCACACAAAGAGAACAATAAAGCTTGATAATGTGAAGTTGTAAAAATTATTCCTGCTTCATTATCATTCATGAATTATGTAAATAAGTCATTTGGTTTTTATGATGGTTTGGTGGGTGCTTGGTGGTGATACCATACCTGTCTTATACATTTCGTTTGTACAATATGAGGTTTATTGCTGTGGAATCGTATTGCTTATTGCTCTAATAGACTGATGGACTGTGTGAGGCCGCTGGCCGCTGGCCGGCTGCTGGACTCACTCACAGTAGAACCATGTGTTCTCTGTCAGCCAAATCCTCGAGTGAAATAGAAAATGGTGCCAGAACACATAAAAAGCCCTGTAATAATAGTACAAAAAATAAAAATGAACAAAAAGCTCTTTGTGTTGGCGAGCACACAAAGAATGCTTCCTGTGTCAGAGATGGCAAGGTAAAACCATGTTCCACTCTCAGAGGGAGAATACACAATGGCAACGCAATGAAATCACTTATGATGACACCAATCCTCTGAGTATGAAAAAGAAAGCTTGTGGAAGAGAGCTGATGCCAGTTCCCTGTTCCTTCATTGGTCCTCTCGCTGCTCGCTGCGCTCCACCCGTGAAGAAGGCTTCCTGCCAGGGACAGATGGGGATGTCAGCGTCGTGTTGAACACACTGTTTCACATTAAAAGACTTGACGATCAGAGCCGACTCCAGTATCCACACAGCAGGAGGTACAGTCCCTCTTCATCCTTGTGTTCATCACATTTGGCCGCTGTCTCCCTTGCTGCTCCTCCACGGTTATTGTCTTCACTCGGACATGAGCGCCTCCACGGACTGGCTCAGCATCCTGCGGCCACTCCCCGGAGAGCAGACAGATGGACAGAGTTCTGGAGCCGTGGCCCCAGTCCCCGGACAGCAGACAGATAGCCAGACAGAGTTCTGGAGCCATAGCAGCGCCTCCCCAGAGCCATCCTGTCGATGAGGCCAGCTTGTGACACCCTGTCAGGGGAGACGCCGGCACAGGCATCTGTTCTGAAGGGATAGCATCCCTCTGCCTCAGCCAGCGCAGGCAGCACGCTGAACAAAATGTGGTCATGCAGAACACTGGACTGACCTAGTTGCAGCAGCACGCTGAACACTTGGACTGAACACTGGACTCTGACCACTGGGACTGAACACTGTGGACTGACACTGGATGACCACTGTGGACACTGAACACTGTGGACTGACCACTGTGGACTGAACACACTGTGGACTGACCACTTGTGGACTGAACCACTGGATACGAACACTTGTGGACTGAACACTGTGGACTGAACACTGTGGACTGAACACTGTGGACTGACCACTGTGGACTGAACACTGTGGACTGAACACTGTGGACTGAACACTGTGGACTGGCACTGGACCTGACCACGGACTGAACACTGTGGACTGAACACGTGGACTGACCACTTGGACTGAACACGTGGACTGACCACTGTGGACTGAACACTGTGGACTGACCACTGGACTGACCACTGTGGACTGAACACTGTGGACTGAACACTGTGGACTGAACACTGGACTGAACACTGTGGACTGGAGACTGGACTTACCACTGGACTGACCACTGTGGACTGAACACTGGACTGACCACTGTGGACTGACCACTGTGGACTGGAGACTGGACTGAACACTGGACTGAACACTGTGGACTGACCACTGTGGACTGAACACTGGACTGAACACTGTGGACTGAACACTGGACTGAACACTGTGGACTGAACACTGTGGACTGACCACTGTGGACTGACCACTGTGTGACTGAACACTGGACTGAACACTGGACTGACCACTGTGGACTGAACACTGGACTGAACACTGTGGACTGACCACTGTGGACTGGAGACTGGAGACTGGAGACGGTGGACTGGAGACTGGAGACGGTGGACTGGAGACTGTGGACTGACCACTGTGGACTGAACACTGGACTGAACACTGTGGACTGGAGACTGGAGACGGTGGACTGGAGACTGTGGACTGGACACTGTGGACTGGAGACTGGAGCCTGGAGACGGTGGACTGGAGACTGTGGACTGGACACTGGACGCCTCATTCTAAGCTCTCTGGAGCACTGGTGTTCTGACTTTGTATCGTCATATTTCAGATATGCTGATGAGTTGAATTTAATTGTTTGAATTGACCTGATTTGTATGCACCTCATGTCAACACACACACACACACACACACACACACACACACACACACACACACACACACACACACACACACACACACACACACACACACACACACACACACACACACAGTAGTCTAGGACCAAGTCCTTCCTCAGGTAGCTGGTATCAGGGGAAATATACTAAACGTAATACCAGTATGTTGTGAGGATGTGTGAAAAATTCCTGACTTGGTCCGATTCTAATTAAATCGGATTGTTTTCAACTTATCAAAGCAAGTTGAGGCTTCAAAATGAAATCCAAACCATGTGAGATGTCGTTCTTCAGAGGGTTTGTTATCTGTTGATGTGTGTTTGTTACGCGTGTCAGTTTGTTGTGCGTGTCAGTTTGTTGTTGTGATGTTGAGTTTATTCGCTGGTCGTTATAGGCGAGCCAGAGCAGCTGTGACAGAGTCCTGGAGGAAGGAGCCCTGATTATGGATTCATGTCAGCATCAATATTGTCCCTTCTGTTTTCAGTGTCGCGGTGGTGAGGGTGTCTGACCATGATGGGCTGTCGGCAGAGGGGGTGGTAGAACCAATCTGGAGGTTCAAGACACATCGCTGTGAAGCGATGTGGGTTTAGTCCTTGACCTAAAACTCACACATAATGGAGAACATCTCAAGACGTCTGTTCAAATGTGTTCAAATCATAGGACAAACAGGAACAGGAAGTATTGGATATACTTCCTTACTACAAGTCCACCATTAAGGCGACAGATACACGTAATGAAGCACGGATTCATATAAGATACAGAAATGTGTTAAATATTAGAAAGTCACTGGGAAACAAATAAAACCCTGCACGGCATTGGGTCAAATGAGAGACGTGAGCTGGAGCTAGTGAAGGCCCAAATTGCTGAGTGGACGGGGAAGGACAGCTTCTCTCGACAGACAGACAGACAGACAGACAGACAGACAGACAGACAGACAGACAGACAGACAGACAGACAGACAGACAGACAGACAGACAGACAGACAGACAGACAGACAGACAGACAGACAGACAGACAGACAGACAGGCTGGCCGGCAGGTAGCCCGACAGACAGACAGACAGACAGACAGACAGACAGACAGACAGACAGACAGGCAGACAGACAGACAGACAGACAGACAGACAGACAGACAGACAGACAGACAGACAGACAGACAGGACAGACAGACAGGCAGACCGACAGACAGACAGACAGACAGGCAGACCGGCAGACAGACAGACAGGACAGACAGACAGACAGACAGACAGAGACAGACAGACAGACAGACACAGACAGACAGACGACAGACAGACAGACGACAAGACGACAGACAGACAGACAGACAGACAGACAGACGACAGCAGACAGACGACAGACAGACAGACAGACAGACAAGACAGACAGACAGCAGACAGACAGACAGCAGAGCAGACAGACGACAGACAGACAGACAGCAGACAGACAACAGACAGACAGACACAAGAACAACAGACAGACAGACAGACAGACAGACAGACAGGACGACGACAGACACACACGACAGACAGACAGACAGACAGCGACAGACAGACAGACAGACGACAGACAGACAGCAGACAGACAGACAGACAGACAGAGACAGACAGCAGACAGACAGACGACAGACAGACAGACAGACAGACAGACAGACAGACAGACAGACAGACAGACAGACAGACAGACAGACAGACAGAGCCTCCACACTGCGCGGTCCAGATGATAAGCAGGGTGCCAGCTGCCTGTGTGCTCAGCGCTGCCATCCGAGCGTCTTGGCGTTGGGTACAAACAGAAAGAGAACAAATTGAATGAGGCAACAGACCGATGGCCTGGCTCCGCCGTGAGGCTCTACCGTTTCCTCCCGTGGCCGCCGGGGACAGGGGCAGACTAATAAACAATATGAGCGGAGAAAGTCCCTCAGAAATACATTTACATTTACATTTAGGGCATTTAGCGCTTTATCCAATCAATATGTGGGTTTCCATGCAGAATCCCAGGACAGGGTAATGGGAATATAAGGCGACAGGATGGGATCTGCCAGTCCAGCCGCATGGGCTGCTGGGGTCCCATCTCAAGGGACTAAAGCACGATAAAGACCTTCCTGACCTCTGGCCGCTCATGGTGCACCTCTGAGGGCAGCCCTCAGGAGGTGTGGTAGCTCAGGGAGCTGGAGGTGAGTGGAGGAGGAGCGGGGATGGAGCTGGGCCACGAGCCGCTCCCCTCCAGAGCCTCCCACACAGAGAGGGCCTTCTGGAAGGCGAGGGCTGGAGCTCTGTGATGAAGACGTTTGGTAATGAATCTACTGTCTGTGGACGCTGCTCCACTGTATAGCAGAAGGAGGCCCAACAATGGGCTATCATTACACAATATATAGATAGAAATACATGTATGTACTAAAATATAGATGGATATACACTATATAAATCTTTATTCAGGTAGCCTACTCTGGCTTGATTTTTGCTGGTTTAGCAAAACCAAAAACACATTATTGTGAACGATTGGGCATGTACTGATCAATATTTTACAACAGAACATTTAAAATGATAAATAGGCCAAAAAAATATCCTTCAGAAATAATAAAATATTTTTTGTTGATGTAGACTATATTTGATTTCAGAAACCTAACCCTGACACCCATACCCAAAGCATCTCAGGGGTGATGAACCCTTCACCTGGGAACCAGAAGATCTGCAGCAGCACACATCAATCGTGTCATGCGCAGGCCGGCCGGCCCGGTTCCAGGCAGCAATACCAGCTGATATCAGCCAATCAGACTCACGCGTCATCTAAATAGGGGAGCGCGGACTGATGCACAGTGGTCTGTGTTGAGCCTTCAGGACCAACCAATATGACTGCTGCTGCTGCTGGGGTCTCTGGGACTGAACTGCTTTGGTTGAGTTTTGATGTGGACTGGTCTGTGGGACTGAACTAGTGTGGTTGAGTTTTGATGTGTTTCCAGACTTCTGACAGGATTTAAAGTTAGCTAACCGTTATGTCAGAGTTCTCTGCTCTGATTGGCTGAAGGTCTGCGCCCCTTCATAACGCTCCTCGGATATAGAAACAAATGGAGAGGTTCCAGACGAATACGTATTTGGGAATCGACATGGCGACGTCAGCCTGGCCCACAGGTCAGCCCCCCCCTCCTTTCCCATCCTTCAGATGGGACCAGGCTTAGCTCCGCAGTTGGCCAAACACAGATTATGGCCAGCAGGGGATCAGTGTTCCCAGAATTTATCACAAATTTTCTTGTCCTCAATAATCTGCGATCAATTATTTTGCATTTTAACAAGAAGATGTAGAATGCCCAGCATTCTGTTGGGAACCATCACAGATGCAAAAGATGCCTACTCAGATAGAATAATAATGCAGTGCGTGCTCAAAATGAGGGTAATACATATATAGACTCCGCAGATCCAGAGATAGAGCAGCGATGCCTGACCCGCGCCACCATTGGAGTCCAAAAGGTCACGTCAGGACAAGCTTTGTTGTTTTAATCGGGTTTCATCGACAAACTACCCCAGCATCACAGAGATAAGTGGAATTAGGAGGACATCGGCTTGTAATTCAATGGGCCTAACTGTGGCTGGGTGGCAGGTGTGCGTAATGGTGTGGGCCTGCATTAGCCTGGCCCGACATTAGAGATGTTTTTAATCAGGCTGAACCAGTTTGGCCCTAAAACTATCGGTCTGCATCCTCTCAATGTGAAGAGCACAGAGTGGAGCGCTGGACAGAGCATTTTACCACCAAATCAGTGGTTTGAAGAATGAACTATTCCTGGTCATACATTTACCTTGAAACTCCTTCTCTCTCCCTCTTGAATTGCCTGGTAAAGAAGTGCTTTTAGAAGGTACCCTCATCCTTCAGAAGGTATCTGAAGGATGAGGGTTCTTGGCGGACGGGGTGGCAGTAGCTCCCTGTCACGTTGTGAGCATCCTATGCGCTGCCATCTGTGAGCCGGGTGTCCGTCTGTCTGGAAACACAGCGATGCGCAGGAGCCCAGATAACCTTCATGGGCCAAACGTCCCCACATCTGTCTGCATGGCCAGAGCACCTCAACGAGGGGGACAGAAGGACCTCTCACAGAGGGTCCGTTGGATATAGGCATGTCAATAAATACAATATGAGCGCATAGCAGGGTGACCCACATCTGCCCCCTCCCCCCCGCCCAATTGCCTCTCACTGGGCGGGGGGGGGGTCCCCCATGTTCACCATCATTCAGAAACCAAGGGGGTCACTGGTAAATGATGCAGTGTGGAGATGCCCCCTCCGCCTGCTGCAAAACCTTAAGTGCTCCCTTAAGGACTCCACCAAATATCTAGACCGTAAGGACTCCCTTAAGGGCTCCACCATAGATCTACACCTTAAGGACTCCCTTAAGGACTCCACCACTGATCTACACCTTAAGGACTCCCTTAAGGACTCCTGCACAGATCTACACCTTAAGGACTCCCTTAAGGGCTCCACCACAGATCTACACCTTAAGGACTCCCTTAAGGGCTCCACCAAAGATCCAAACCGTTTTTAGCGGTTCTCCGTCTCTGCTCCATTTCTTGCCGCCTTGGTTCCTCTCCCCTAATGCTCCATCTGGAATAGCAGCCAGAGCGCGGCCGGCTGTGGGGTAATTGGGCAGAAAAGAGGAAAGGGGCTTAGAGCGTGAGCTCCCGTCTGAAGGAGAGGGGGCTGGAGGGCGTCTGGACGCGCCCGGCCCTCACGCCTCTGGGACCGTTTGACTGACAGGTGCAGCCAGCAGAGGCCTGGAGCTGCTTTACACAAACACCCCAGGGCATCCAAGTGAGCCCCTCACTCGCCCCACCCCTCCTCAAAGGAAGGCTTGTACTGGGGGGGGGGGGGGGGTGGTTTGTTTGGAACGTGATGTGAAGCGGAGGGAAGAGACTGAATCATTTCTTCTACTGAAACAGTATTGAAGGCTGGGATCCTTGTCCCCTCAACATCCTCAGCTTATAAACCCCATCCCTCTCTCCTTAACTCCTCCCCCAGGCCTTAAGCCCTCCCCCTCCCATTAATCCCTCCCCCTTTCCCCTGGCCTTAACCCCTCCCCCTAACCTTAACCCCTCCCCCTCCCTGCTTAACCCCTCCCCCTTTCCCCTGGCCTTAACCCCTCCCCCTCTCCTCTCTCCCCCCTGCCCCCCTGGCCCTAACCCTCCCCCCTCTCCCCTGGCCCTCCCCCTCCCCGGGGGATTCCTTTGAGCTCGGAGCAGCCGGCTGGGAGCGAGGATGCGGCGGAGCAGCCACTTAGCGGTATCCTGTGTGTGTGTAAGGCACACAGCACCCCCCCATGCAAACCCCTGCTCAAATTCAGCCTATAGTGCCTTAATGCCGCCTCCCCCCACCCCCCCGCTCCAGTTCAATGTCAGGGCCTCCATCAGGGCCCCTCCGGGGCCGTGACCTGCACAAAGCACAGCACAACAGGGGACAGGGGACCGGGGTTCTCCTCACTGCACAGTGTCCCGGGGCGTCCCGCTGAAAGGCCCATGTGTTCAGCAGGAGGCCCTGACAGAGGCCGGCTGGGTGGAGCGTCTCCTCCAGGCTGGGAGGGGGGACTGGATAGCAGTGTCTTACCCATTAGTCGCCCTCTTTGGCACTACTCTCTGTCTTCCATCTGATCTGCTTGAGGGAGAGTTAGGGTTAGGGTTAGGGTTAGGGTTAGGGTTAGGGTTAGAGTTAGGGTTAGGGTTAGAGTTAGAGTTAGGGTTAGGGTTAGAGTTAGAGTTAGGGTTAGGGTTAGGGAGTTAGGGTTAGAGTTAGGGTTAGGGTTAGAGTTAGGGTTAGAGTTAGGGTTAGGGTTAGAGTTAGGGTTTGAGTAAGGGTTAGTTTTAGGGTTAGAGCCACAACGGTTTTGCTACACTCTCTACAGATGACCTGCAGCTGCTGCTCATCTGTTTTTTTAAACCCCAACCATTTGCATATCATGGAGCCGTTGTTTCTCCTCTTTGAAACGATTTCGTCTCACGCCGCCATCTCGTTTTCTTTACCGGTATCCTCCATGCTTGTTGTGTTGTGAGGGGGCGGCGGGGGCGGGAATGAGGCGTCTTTGCACACGGCACGTTCGGAAGGACAGGGTGGGAGAGACGCTTGAGGCGGAAACTGACCATTTTAACCATATATCGATGTAAACGATATTGTCAAATCTTGTATCCCCTTGGAAATTATATCGATATATCCTACATAGCCGATATATCCTGCAGCCCTAGGTTAGAGTAAGGGTTAGTTTAAGGGTTAAGGTTAGCGATAGGGTTAGGGGTAAGAGGAGAAGTTTAGAGGGTTTGGGGTAGCTAACACTTCTCTTTGGCTGAAAATTCTTGTGAATCCAATGCTTCTGGTTAGTGGTGGTTCTGGTTAGTGGGGGTTCTGGTTAGTGGTGGTTCTGGTTAGTGGTGGTTCTGGTTAGTGGTGGTTCTGGTTAGTGGGGGTTCTGGTTAGTGGTGGTTCTGGTTAGTGGTGGTTCTGGTTAGTGGTGGTTCTGGTTAGTGGTGGTTCTGGTTAGTGGTGGTTCTGGTTAGTGGGGGTTCTGGTTAGTGGTGGTTCTGGTTAGTGGTGGTTCTGGTTAGTGGTGGTTCTGGTTAGTGGGGGTTCTGGTTAGTGGTGGTTCTGGTTAGTGGTGGTTCTGGTTAGTGGGGGTTCTGGTTAGTGGTGGTTCTGGTTAGTGGTGGTTCTGGTTAGTGGTGGTTCTGGTTAGTGGGGGTTCTGGTTAGTGGGGGTTCTGGTTAGTGGTGGTTCTGGTTAGTGGGGTTCTGGTTAGTGGTGGTTCTGGTTAGTGGTGGTTCTGGTTAGTGGTGGTTCTGGTTAGTGGTGGTTCTGGTTAGTGGTGGTTCTGGTTAGTGGTGGTTCTGGTTAGTGGTGGTTCTGGTTAGTGGTGGTTCTGGTTAGTGGTGGTTCTGGTTCATGGTGAATGGTACCGGCCCATTTGCCCCCGTTGCTGAATCACACATGGCAGGTGTAGAATACGCGCTTCGCTCATGGTTTTAACGCATCTCGAGTCTGCTATACTGATGCAAAACCATCACCCCTGAAAACTGAGAAGCTGGGAAGCTGGAAGTGGGGGCCAGCAGAGTGGGGGGGGTTCTCATCGCTGCACTCCCAGTAGGAGGAACCCCCCCCCCCCCCCCCCCTTGAAGCCCTAAAACCACGCCTGCCCTCCTCCTCCTACTCGCTGCCAGTGACCGGGCCTGCTGTCAGATATGGACTTAGAGGTCTTCAGAGGGGCCCGGTGCCCAGGGGCCTCTCTACCACCGCAGGAACAGATGCCCTCACCGACTCACTGCACCGACTCACTGCACCGACTCACTGCACAGACTCAGTGCACCGACTCACTGCACCGACTCACTGCACCGACTCACTGCACCGACTCACTGCACCGACTCACTGCACCGACTCACTGCACCGACTCACTGCACCGACTCACTGCACCGACTCACTGCACCGACTCACTGCACAGACTCACTGCACCGACTCACTGCACCGACTCACTGCACCGACTCACTGCACCGACTCACTGCACCGACTCACTGCACCGACTCACTGCACCGACTCACTGCACCGACTCACTGCACAGACTCACTGCTGCTCAGCGGAGAGAGGAGAGGAGAGACACGAGAGGAGAGAGGAGAGGAGAGAGGAGAGAGGAGAGAGGAGAGAGAAGAGGGGAGAGAAGATCGGAGAGAGGAGAGAGGGGAGGAGAGACACGAGAGGAGAGGAGAGAGGAGAGAGAGGAGGGGAGAGGAGAGAGGGGAGGAGAGAGGAGAGAGAGTAGAGAGGAGAGAGGGAGGAGGAGAGAGAGAGGAGAGAGGAGAGAGGAGAGGAGAGAGGGGAGAGGGGAGAGGGGAGACACGAGAGGGGAGAGGAGAGAGGAGAGGAGAGGAGAGAGGTGAGAGAGGAGAGGGGAGACATGAGAGGGGAGAGGAGGAGGAGAGGGGAGAGAGGAGAGAGGAGAGGAGGGGAGGGGAGAGGAGAAGAGAGGAGAGAGGGGAGAGAGGAGAGAGGAGAGAGGGGAGACATGAGAGGGGAGAGGAGGAGGAGAGGAGAGGGGAGAGAGGAGAGAGGAGAGGACGGGAGGGGAGAGGAGAAGAGAGGAGAGAGGGGAGAGAGGAGAGAGGAGAGGGGAGACATGAGAGGGGAGAGGAGGAGGAGAGGAGAGGGGAGACATGAGAGGGGAGAGGAGGAGGAGAGGAGAGGGGAGAGAGGAGAGAGGAGAGACAGTTCCATCTCCCAGGGCAGTAACGTGTTGGCGAGTCTGTCTCTTTGTAGAGCAGTACAGCATAGAGGTTACTGATTCCTTCTGCAAATCTCTTTTTTTTTGCATCGTTTGTGCTTCATCCGTTGGGTACCGATGTCCTCATCGCTCATCCTCTCTCTCCCGTCGCCTCTTCTTCACACAAACATCACGTCTGTTCTGAGAGCCGTGGACAGCGGTACTGACCAGTAGGAGGTACGAGCAGCAGACACGTCAGGAGAGACACCCACCTTGTGAGCAGCGACTGAGAGCAACCTGGTGACCCTGTCCGCGGCCGTCCCCTGCAGGGGTTCCCCCCCGTATGGGGGGTGTCCACGTGTTGGACTGTATTCATGTACACACGTACGCCTCATTGTGTTAGTATCTGTTATATGAGTGTGTGTTTGCTCATTTGTTTGTGGTCCTGTGTGACATGTGTGTGGTGTGAATTGTCCCTCATTAAATTTACTACGATGTCAGCAGGTTGTGGTTTGTGTGTGTGAATGTTTGTTTTTGTGCCTTGTTCGTGTGTGTACATGTACATGTTTGTGCATATGAGTGTGTGAGTGTGTGTGTGTGTGTGCATATTTGCATGCATAGGTGTTTTTGTGTGCATGGATATCTGAGGTTGTATCTGAACATATTTGTGTCAGTGTGCGTAAATATTTTTTGTGTGTCTTGTTTGTGTGTGCATGTGGACGTTTTTGCTTTAGTGTGTGGGCATGTATCTGTGCACGTGCTTTGCTGCAAGTTTGCAGCATGAGTGTGTTGCCTGCAGAAGCTTTGGTGTGAGAGACCCAGGGTGATCCCTCAATGACAGAGCGTTGGTCGCAGCCTTCGTTACTGCAGTCCAGGTCTGGGACTGTGGCCCGGCCCCCTATCCTGCCAGAGGCGGCTCTCCTGCCTGCCGAAACATTCTGGCCCCTGTCGGCTGTTTGGTCGAGGTCCGCACTAACAGGGCTCATTGATTGGAGGAATCAATGGTGATTCTATTACATCACTAATGCACACTGCTCCTGTTCACCATTAATTAATAAACAAATGATGGCTTTGGACAATCAATTACATTCAATTAGTGAATCAGTGAATAAATAAATCAAGCATTTCTTATTATTTATCATGAGCGTACCCTAGGCTATGCATTAAGTTCTATACATCATGGAGTATTGATCCATAACCTGACCCATACCAGGCAGGCTGACCCGCACCTGAAGGGTGCCTGGCACCTTATAGGGTGACCGGCACCTTAAGGGTGACCGGCACCTTAAGGGTGACCGGCACCTTAATGGTGACTAGCACCTTACAGGGTGCCCAGCTATAGTTCAGTCAACCTGAAGAATGCATTGTCGGGTGAGGGTCAACAAGAGGACGGTTTTCAGTCCCAACCACCCCAACCTGTTGTTCACTTGAGAGAGAAAGCCCTCTGATCACCATCTGGGGGATCAGGGGAATCGGGGTACAGCGGATGGACGTTTCTGCAAGTCGGTTTGAAATGGCCACGAAGCAGTAAAATCTATTTTCAGAGGATGTTTTGTTTGGACATGCATTTATACCGGTACATTTTCCGATTATGTAATGCTCTCTGTTTCTGCATAATTGTCTTATGATAAGGAGGATTATGAGTTATCTGATTTCACTTTGCAGGACAGAGAAGGGTTCGATATGATCAGTCTCTATCTGCCCTGAGGGCAGGTCTGGCTCCATTATAACATGATGTCACCGGGCTAACTGCTATTAGAGGAGGAGTCGCGGGCTGTTGCTCTTAGCAACAAGCATTCTCCCTCAAGACATGCTTTGAAATGCTAAAATTCATTTAGTTTACAGAACTCACAATCTCAAAGTCTATTTTGGATCTTATCCAAGGGTTCTACTGAACACAAATATCGCCTGGATAATAAACATTATCAAAATAACATATTTGCAAGGCGTGTAATCTAACAGACCATTGTAGATCACCCATAGATGTAAGCTAGTGCTTAATGGTATTAATGGCCTCAAACCAATGTGTGGGTCTGCTACCAGCTGTGTAAAGCCTGATGTATTCTCAGCAGGAGCCAGAGGGAGCAGGTCCCTTAAACACAGGATCATGATCTCAAAGATGTCATGGGGAGCCATTGTTGGCCTTCATTGTTTACTCTGTACGGCAGCGGCCTGCCTGGCAGCTTCCACAAGGGAAACCATCCGCCAGGGAACAGCAGATCTGCGATAGGACGTACTGGAGGAACTCAGTGGAGATGTGTCTGATACTGAGTCGCTGGCCGGCAGCACGGCGGCGTCTGACAGCAGTGCTGTCAGAGAGGGAATAACAGAGAAGGAGATGTGTGGCAGTTGGATTCTACAGGCGCCATCAGAGCACCACAGCGAATACTGGTCTTCTTCTTTATTCTGCTCGGGGATCCGGGAATAGAACCGTCTGACA
The DNA here is from genome assembly GCA_900291075.1 of Melanogrammus aeglefinus. Classification (NCBI taxonomy): domain Eukaryota; kingdom Metazoa; phylum Chordata; class Actinopteri; order Gadiformes; family Gadidae; genus Melanogrammus; species Melanogrammus aeglefinus. Next base: position 36,253 of record OLKM01001615.1, read on the forward strand.
GGCCTATGATACACGTCTGTCCCGCAGAGCTCCGGAGGAACAGCGTGTTGTTGACCTCGCTCGCTACTAGAGCTTTGACAAGCCCTTTTTAATGAGGAGTTTAACACTTTTAGTTTGGAATAAAGTAATGCTATTCCAACTGCTTGTTTTGCTTAGGCCCTTTTAATTGTTGCTTATACAGTAGGCTACGTTGCATGTTTTTCTACAGGAAGACATACACCATGTTTAAGGATAAAAATAAAGATGCATCACTTATATGTTTATTAATAGGAATAATATGTAATAATCCCAAACCCTCTCCAGGTATCTTTCAGGGATGATGTTTCCCTGTTCCCTGGTGCCTTCGAGCCCTCTGGTGAAACCAAGAAATCCATTAAAACCATATCATTAATTTAATTCAAGAAGTGGTGATTTAGATGGAATATGTTTGTTCATATTCAATATTGATGGCTCATATAGGATCCCTGCCCACCCCCCGTGTGGCTGGTGGCCGACGGCAGAACGCTGTAGCGTTAATGTTGGATGGTTCTCAGTACAGAACCATCACCCCCCCCCCCCCCCGGATCCCTCCCCAGACTGGACAGAGGACTGGTCCCGGTGCCGTAGCATTTCCTAAGCTAACATTAACCTGTGTGTGTACTCATTCGTGAGACAAATAACTTCAACTTCTCTGGTGCAAATATTAAATCAATATACTGCACATACACATAGACAAAATCAAATACTGCCATGTATTAAATTACAAATGCATAAAAGATTCATTTACCACCAGTGTCGGGAACTATATTCTAAAATATTTGTGTCCACAGTAGATGAGGCGAGCAGAATAATATTACCAGCTCCAAACACGCTTTGTGCTTAAACGTAACCATATGTAGAAGCCATAATTAGGTTTTTCTGCATTTTGTCTTTCCATTATTAGTTAAGTTAAAATTCTTTGTTATTAGGTTTGTGAGAAATTATTTGAGTTAATATATGCATGAATCAATATACTTTATACTATATTTTGTTATGAACCTAAGACTCACCTGCATGTGTTTAACCGTAATCCCCTAGCCACGTGCCTCTGAGTAGCGCTCAATTAGCCCGTTGACGGGAACTGTGTCGGGTTATGGCGGAGAAGGAACAGTTTTCCGATCGCATATATTCGAACGCTTATCTGCATTAGCTTACATATTGTTTACCATATTTGTAATCCTTTATTTTTGAACTGCTAAGATTTGCAACAACGACTGTCAGATCTGTAATAGGAAGCATCCCACCCTGCTACACATCGACAGTAAGAACTCAGATCAGCGGCCCTCGCTGAACACAGCCACAACATCAAGAACTCTCAACAGCGCACTGGCATCAGCTGATCACGTAACAGGGGCCAGGAAGGATTGCGCTTTAGCAATACTGCCAGTTCAAGTCAAGGTGGCCAACGGCAGCAAAATCATCCGAACGTATGCCTTCATTGACCCGGCAGCTCGGCCACCTTCTGCATCAAAAACATCATGCATCAGCTAAACGCAAAGGGACGCAAAATTGAATTCATGCTGCGAAAGTTGGGACAAGACAGACCTGTTAAGAGCTATGAGCTCAAAGGATTGGAAGTAGGTAACTTAGTTGGAACTGTGTACATTGATCTGCCTAAAGTATACACCCAATGCAAAATTCCTGTTTCAGAAGAAAATCAACTTACTCAGCATGACCTAGAAAGATGGCCCTACCTTAACGGAATCAAACTCACAGCATTGACGCAAACATTGGGATTTTGATTGGAATGAATGTTCCAAAGGCGATGCAACCCTGGCAAGCAGTCAACAGTCAAGGGAATGGAATGTACACAGTCAAGATAGCCTTAGGACGGGTGGTCAACGGCCCGCTCAACTCTTAGGAGACTGGATCAGCGTCAGTGACTGTAAATCGAATCTCAATGGACAATATCAAGGACTTGCTCATCAATCAATATAACAATGACTTTCCCGAAAAGGATTATGAGGAAAAGAGAGAGATGTCTGTTGAGGACAAAGAATTCATGGACTTGACAACAAAAGCAGTCACAGTCAAACAAGGACATTACTACCTACCCCTACCTTTCCGTGACAAGGATGTAGTGCTACCCAACAACCATGATGTGGCCGCACAACGCACACAGAGTCTCTCCAGGAGATTCAGGAAGGATTCTGCTTATGCAACGGAGTACAAAGCATTCATGGAGAATGTACTGCGAAAGGGCTATGCAGAAAAAATGCCCAAAGAACAGCTGCAAAGGAACGATGGACAGGTATGGTACATACCGCATCATGGTGTGTACCACAAGCAAAAGGGAAAGCTTTGAGTTGTGTTTGACTGCTCCTCTTCATACAAGGGCAAATCACTTAACACAGAACTGGAACCCTAACCCTAACCCGCTTCTAGGTGTCCTGCTTAGGTTCAGGCAGGAAAGAATTGCACCAATGGCTGACATCGAAGCAATGTATTACCATGTACGTGTTCAGAAGCCTCACTGTGACTTCCTCAGTTTCCTGTGGTGGCCACAAGGGGATGTCAACCAGCCATTGGAAGACTTTAGGATGAATGTCCACCTCTTTGGGGCAGTATCATCTCCAAGCATTGCTAACTTTGCCCTAAAACAAACAATAGTTGACAATTCAGATAAATACAGCTCAGAGGTGCTTGACATAATCAAACATAACTTTTACATCGACGATTGCCTCCATTCGGTGGCCTCTGAAAAGAGGGCAATTCAGCTCACAAGAGACCTCAGGGAAGCATGTGACCAAGGAGGATTCACTCTGACCAAATGGATGAGCAACAGCGCTGAAGTCCTTAAAACTATTCCAGAAATTCACAGAGCAACACTTGTGAAACAACTTGACCTAGACCGAGAGAAACCCCCTCTGGAGAGGGCCCTCGGCATCCAGTGGATTATCCATAAAGACACATTCACCTTCCGGGTAGCTGTGAAGAACAGAGCTGCAACCAGACGAGCAATCCTCTCAGTAGTGAGTTCCATATACGACCCACTAGGTCTCCTCTCCCCCTTCATTCTCAAAGCCAAGCAAATCCTGCAGAGACTCTGTCTTGCAAAATGTGGATGGGATGAAGCAATTCTAGAGGAAATATCTAGGCCCAGGCTCAAGTCTTCGATTTGCACGCTTTCACATACTGACAAACATACATACGGTACTTTCATTTGCGTGCCCACACACCAGTACATACATGCACATTCATGGACTTCTCATTTATGCACCACATTGACACCCACAGACTTTTGCTGTCCATCCGACTCTGTGCACTGTACAGAAGATCCACCATTGACTTTTGGGGGATTCTGGGGATCACCGATTGTAAAAAGAAAAAAAAATGGAAAAAAATTGTAAAAGATATATGAATGCATTGTCTTAATATGGATTGACATCCCTAAATGGATGATTATTGATGACTAATGTTTGAAGTAGCATCAGATTTCTTAAGTTTGATTATGCATTATGGCTCCATTGTATAAATATTAGTAGTAATTGTCTTGCGGTAGCATTAACAATTAGGGGCCAGTGTAGAAGCCATAATTAATTTTTTCTGCATTTTGTCTTTCCATTATTAGTTAAGTTATAATTCTTTGTTATTAGGTTTGTGAGAAATTATTTGAGTTAGTATATGCATGAATCAATATACTTTATACTATATTTTGTTATTCACCTAGGACTCACCTGCATGTGTTTAACCGTAATCGCCACGTGCCTCTGAGTAGCGCTTAATTTGCCCATTGACGGGAACTGTGTCGGGTTAGATGACGGAGAAGGAACAGTTTTCCGAACGCATATATTCGAACGCATATCTGCATTAGTTTACTCATTGTTTAGCCAAACATATTTGTAATCCTTTATTTTTGAACTGCTGGAAAGTCAACCGGACTGTTGGCATAAACCCTCAACTAAGAATTCTGCTTTCCGTGCGTGCTTGTTAAGAATGTGTGTCGGTAGAACTCTGCATCAACCTCATGGCCAAAAAACCTGATAGATTGGCCATTACACCATGTGAATGTGTTTCCTCTGTGGTCAGCGGCATTGGGAGCTGAGTGTCTGCCGTACTGCGGGACATTTGGTAAACCCTCCCCCAACATTCATAAACATACGCCTTGACTCATCCTAAAGATAAGGCTCTGGGGCCCCACGATCTGCTTCATAATTCATGCCATCACAAAAACGCAGACAAAGCATAAATTGGCATATATTAAAAAAAAAAAAACATGAAAAAAAAGGAAACATGCAAGTGTTCTGTTCCGTACGAGACGGAGGCCTGAACCAATCTCCACTCCTCTCCTCTCATTAGCATTTACATTGGAATGACCAGAAGGGCCTTAAGGGAGCACACACACACATACACACACACACACACACACACACACACACACACACACACACACACACACACGGAAACTACACACACACACACACACACACACACAACACACACACACACACACACACACACACACACACACACACACACACGGAAACGTTTCTGCAAACCACGGATACGTTGAATCTGAACGATAGATCAGTAATAATAAACGAACGGGTTTGAACTGACGTTGAGTTGTTGATGCTCTTTTGTTGTTGGAATGACCAGAAGGGCCTTAAGGGAGCAGATAGAAACAGACAGACAGACAGACGTCCACGCGCACGCAGACACACACACACACACACAGACAGACAGACGTACACACACACACACACACACGCACACACACACGCGCACAAACACACAAACCTACAGCGGCTGCGCTGACTGTGGGTTGATGTTTGTCACCTGTGTGTGTGTTCAGGTTAGAGCTGTCTCACCCCCTCTAGAGCCGTCTCACCCCCACTAGGGCCGTCTCAACCCCTCTAGAGCCCGTCTCACTCCCTCTACAGCCGTCTCACCCCGTCTCACCCCATCTAGAGCCGTCTCACCCGTCTCACCCCCTCTAGAGCGCTTCTCACCCCCTCTAGAGCGCTTCTCACCCCCTCTAGAGCCGTCTCACCCCCTCTAGAGCCCATCTCACCCCCTCTAGGGCCGTTTCACCCCGTCTCACCCTGTCTAGAGCCTGTCTCACCCCCTCTAGAGCCCGTCTCACCCCCTCTAGCGCCGTCTCACCCCATCTCACCCCGTCTAGAGCCCGTCTCACCCCCTCTAGAGCCGTCTCACCCCCACTAGAGCCGTCTCACCCCTCTCTAGAGCCGTCTCAACCAGTCTCACCCCCTCTAGGGCCGTCTAACCCCGTCTCACTCCGTCTAGAGCCATCTCACCCCACCTCACCCCCCTAGAGCCGTCTCATGCCCTCTAGGGCCGTCTCACCTCGTCTCATCCCCTTTAGGGCCATCTCACCACCTCTAGAGCCTTCTAACCCCCTCTAGAGCCGTCTCACCCCCTCTAGGGCCGTCTCACCCCGTCTCACCCCCTCTAGAGCCGTCTCTACCCCTCTAGAGCCGTCTAACCCCCTCTAGAGCCGTCTCACCCCCTCTAGAGCCTTCTAACCCCCTCTAGGGCCGTCTCACCCCGTCTCACCCCCTCTAGGGCCGTCTCACCACCTCTAGAGCCTTCTAACCCCCTCTAGAGCCGTCTCACCCCCTCTAGGGCCGTCTCACCCCGTCTTACCCCCTCTAGAGCCGTCTCTACCCCTCTAGAGCCATCTAACCCCCTCTAGAGCCGTCTCACCCCCTCTAGAGCCATCTAACCCCCTCTAGAGCCGTCTCACCCCCTCTAGGGCCGTCTCACCCCCTCTAGGGCCGTCTCACCATGTTGGAACATCAGGGCATTGGATCATCAGGAGCGCTGGGAAAGGGGATTGGAAGTTCAGGACATCTCTCCCCCCGTAGGGCGATCGATCTGAGCGTTCAGAATAACACAGTCGAGCTCCAGAGCCTTCAGACAAACGAGGACTCAGTCTGACATCCAGCTGAGCCAACATATGGTTGTTCTGATGAAACCCATCGGCTCTTCACTAATACGACCGGGGGGTCCCGGTCCCCCAGCCTGACCCCAGTACACCCGGGGGGGGGGGGGTCTTTGGGCTACAGCGGTTGAAAGGTCGCCGGTCCAATCAGACTCCATCCCTGCTCCGCCCCTCAGAGCTCCGACTCATTTCCCCGTCGCTGTGACCTCCTGGACCCTACGCCGTCGGCCTCACACAACAGGGCCAGCCCCTCAGCCCCAGTCCCTCCCTTTGAGCCCCCACATATATATATACTGTATATATATATGCATACAGTGGGGCAAAAAAGTATTTAGTTAGCCACCAAATGTGCAAGTTCTCCCACTTAAAAAGACGAGAGAGCCCTGTCACTTTCATCATAGGTAAACCTCAGCTATGAGAGACAAAATGAAAAAAAAATCTAGAAAATCACATTGTCTGATTTTTTAAGAATATATTTGCAAATTATGGTGGAAAATAAGTTTTTGGTCACCTACAAACCAGCAAGATTTCTGGCTGTCACAGACCTGTAACTTCTTCTTTAAGAGGCTCCTCTGTCCTGCACTCGTTACCTGTATTAATGGCACCTGTTCTAACTCCTTATCAGTTATATAAAGACACCTGTCCACAACCTCAAACAGTCACAATCCAAACTCCACTATGGCCAAGACCAAAGAGCTGTAAAGGACTTCCAGAAACACAATTATAGACTGCACCAGGCTGGGAAGTCTGAATGCTGAATAGGTAAGAGCTTGGGTGTGAAGAAATAACTTGTGGGGAGCAATATTGGAAATGGAAGACCTACAGACACTGATAAATCTCCTCAATTTGGGGCTCAGCAAGATCTCACCCTGTGGGGTAAAATGATCACAAGAACGGTGAACAAAAATCAGAAGCCACAGGGGGACTCGGTGAATGACTTCCGAGAGCTGGGACCAAGTAAAAAGGCTACCATCATAACGCACTACGTCGCAGAGACTCAAATCCTGCAGTGCAGACGTGTCCTGCTAAAGCCAGTGCATGTTGGCGTTTGAAGTTTGCTAGAGAGCATTTGATGATCCAGAAAAGGCATTGGGAGAATGTCATATGTCAGATGAACAAAATGATAACTTTTTGTAAAAACTGCACCTCGTCGTGTTTGGAGGAGAAAGAATGCGAGTTTGCATCCAAAGAAACATACTACAGTGAAGCATGGGGGTGGAAACATCATCTTTGGGGCTGTTTTTCTGCCAAAGGACCAGGTGTCTGAATCCGTGTTGGAACGTGAAAGAATATGGGGCCATGTATCGTGGATTTTGAGTGAAAATCCTTCCTAGCAAGGGTACTGTGAATAGAAACGTGGCTGGGTTCTTTCGCATGAATGACCCAAACACACGCCGGCGCACGAGGCAGTGGCTTCGTAAGGAATTTTCAAGGTCCTGGAGTGGCTGCCAGTCTTCCAGACTAACCCCATAGAAATCCTTTGGAGGGAGTTGAAAGTCTGTGTTGGCCCAGGCGAAGCCCAAAAACTACTGCTCTAGAAGGAGATTGCATGGAGGAGTTGGCCCAAATACAGCAGCAGTGTTGGTGAAAACTTGTACAGACTTACAGAAAGACGTTTGACCTGTCATTGCAAACAAAGGGCATGTAACAAGGATTGACAGATGACTTTGTTATGACAAATACTTATTTTTCCACATAATTTGATAAATTCTTTAAAATCAGACAAGGTG
>OLKM01001615.1:49098-54098 GCA_900291075.1 Melanogrammus aeglefinus
CAACAGGGCCATCCCTCAAGCCCAGTCACCTCCCTTTGGCCCCCCATAAATATAATACTAAGTACTATATACTATGCAACAAAGTGCGGGGCGAAAAAAAGTAAATTGTAGGTTGAGGACCACAGCCAAACTGTGCAAGTTCTCGCCACTGTAAAAAACGAGAGAGCCTGTTCACTCTTTCATTCAGAGGTAATATCCTCAAGCTATGAGAGACCAAATGAATAAAAAAAAATCTAGAAAATCACATTGCTGTGATTTTTTTTAAAGAATATATTTGCAAATTATTGGTGGAAAATAAGTTTTTGGTCACCTACAAACCAGCAAGATTTCTGGCTGTCACAGACCTGTAACTTCTTCTTTTAAGAGGCTCCTCTGTCCTGCTCACTCGTTACCTGTGTATTAATGGCACCTGTTCTGAACTCCTTATCAGTATAAAAAGGACACCTGTCCACCAAACCTCAAACAGTCACAATCCAAACATCCACTATGGCCAAGACCAAAGAGCTGTCAAAGGACTCCAGAAAACACAATTGTATGAACCTGCACCAGGCCTGGGAAGTCTGATAATCTGCAATAGGGTAAGAGCAGCTTGGTGTGAAGAAATCAACTGTGGGAGCAATTATTTGGAAATGGAAGACATACAAGACCACCTGATAATCTCCCTCAATTCTGGGGCTCCACGCAAGATCTCACCCTGTGGGGTCAAAATGATCACAAGAAACGGTGAACAAAAATCCCCAGAACCACAACAGGGAGGACCTCTCGTGAATGACCTGCAGAGAGCTGGGACCAAAGTAACAAAGCCTACCATCAGTAACACACTACGCCGCCAGGGACTCAAATCCTGCAGTGCCAGACGTGTCCCCCTGCTTAAGCCAGTACATGTCCAGGCCCATCTGAAGTTTGCTAGAGTGCATTTGGATGATCCAGAAGAGGATTGGGAGAATGTCATATGGTCAGATGAAACCAAAATATAACTTTTTGGTAAAAACTCAACTCGTCGTGTTTGGAGGACAAAGAATGCTGAGTTGCATCCAAAGAACACCATACCTAACAGTGAAGCATGGGGGTGGAAACATCATGCTTTGGGGCTGTTTTTCTGCCAAAGGACCAGGTCGTCTGATCCGTGTGACGGAAAGAATATGGGGCCATGTATCGTGAGATTTTGAGTGAAAACCTCCTTCCATCAGCAAGGGTACTGAATATGAAACGTGGCTGGGTCTTTCAGCATGACAATGACCCCAAACACACCGCCCGGGCAACGAAGGAGTGGCTTCGTAAGAAAATTTCAAGGTCCTGGAGTGGCCTAGCCAGTCTCCAGATCTCAACCCCATAGAAAATCTTTGGAGGGAGTTGAAAGTCTGTGTTGCCCAGCGAAGGCCCAAAAACATCACTGCTCTAAAGGAGATCTGCATGGAGGAGTTGGCCAAAATACCAGCAGCAGTGTGTGAAAACCTTGTAAAGACTTACAGAAGACGTTTGACCTGTCATTGCCAACAAAGGGCATGTAACAAAGGATTGAGATGACCTTTTGTTATCGACCAAATACTTATTTTCCACCATAATTTGCAAATAAATTCTTTAAAAATCAGACAAGGTGATTTTCTAGATTTTTTTTTTTTCATTTTGTCTCTCATAGCTGAGGTATACCTATGATGTATTAAAAATTACAGGCCTCTCATCTTTTTAAGTGGGAGAACTTGCACAATTGGTGGCTGACTAAATACTTTTTTGCCCCACTGTATGTATATATATATTATATATATATATATATATATATATATATATATATATATATATATATATATATGTATATATATAATACATATGTATATGTATATGTATATATATATATTTGTTTCTCTGGGGGCTGAGGGAACGGTTTGTCTGAATGAACGGCCCTTATCTGCTCTTCTAAATGTGCAGCCCTGTTCACTGTAATGAAACGATCAAATGAATGAATCTAATCAAACACACACACACACACACACACACATACACATACACATACACACAAACACATTAGCACGGACAACAAACAACACACACACACACACACACACACACACACACACACACACACAGGCCCGGACACACACAGCTATCTTTTGGTGACATAGTTCCCTTCTAGTCCATGGATAGATTAGGGTCTTTCATGCTTCAATGGAAGTCACCATGTTAACCAAGAGTGTGCAGTAATCTGACATGGCAGCTCGAGAGAACATCAGCTTTAGCCTACACCAGCGCCTGCCAAACAGCGCTGGTGCAAACAGCGACCACCATGACCTCCACTGAGACCCTGTTATCATTGTTATTGACAGTGCCATCATTCATTTGGAAGTGTGTGTGTGTGTGTGTGTGTGTGTGTGTGTGTGTGTGTGTGTGTGTGTGTGTGTGTGTGTGTGTGTGTGTGTGTGTGTGTGTGTTTTGTAATCTGAGACTGGAGTAACAGGGCCCTGTGACACTATTGGGGGGGGGGGGTTCTTCCATTGGTTTCCTGCTCATTGCTCCCACAACCAGCCCTTTTGTGTAAGATGTGGGAGATAATACTGGCGAAGCGCTTCAGCAAGGCCATGGTACTAGACCTGAAGAACATGTGCTGCACTGTAGCACTCCCACATTTCATTATATGTTTCTATTCATTTAAAGCTGCTCTAGCTAAGATTTCGAACCCCATGAAGTCCCCTTCCTCTGCCCTGCCCCACACTGTCCTCCGCCAATCAGAAGTGTTGCTTCAAGCGCCTGTGATTGGCAGGCGTCTGAAATTGAAATGGCCGCAGGCCGGTCAACTCAAAACAGATAGAGTATCTCACTAACAGAGTATCTCATCTTCTAATAGCTGACGGGTGGCATCAACCTTCTCCCCCACTCCTTTACTGGCCTGAGATGGACACTTACACACAAATAGAAGAGCTTCCTTCATGTCTTCTTTGGCAAACCAAAAGCAAAACAAATGAAAGTGAGGAGGGAGTCAACCAGCGATGCATTGTGGTTCCTGATAAGCAGCCTTCCAGAGTACTGAGTTCCCAGAGAGCCCAGCGAGAGTCTGATCTGGGATAGCGACCCTTCAGCTCTGATGCTCTGTATGCATCGTTGAAGTCAGGCCTGGGAGAAAAACGCCACATCCATATTAATTACATCATACTTGACATTCCTCTTAGGCAAACCTCAACTCTGCCTTGAACCTTCGACATTCAATTGGTCATTTAACAAAGAAAATGTTGGTAGGGGGTCCTTTATGGCAGCAGAAGACCCCAGCAGAGCACATATTGTCCAACTATTAGCAGGAACACGTTTACGAAATCTGGAAAAATGTGTTCCCGTTTAGGAGAGGTGGAGAGAGAAGGTCAAAAGAGGACATTCTGGTAATCTACCGTAAAAAGGTTAACCATGACCTGATGTAATTGGTCCTTAACTTTTCAAGATTAAGGTGCCGAAGAGATTAAAGTGATTTTTATGATTTGACGCTTCCCCTGCTTCTGACACATCAAAGATGAGGGCTAAATGTAGAACGTGCTCCTGGGTTCAGAAGGCAGGATGTATTAATGAGTGAGTAATTAATTTACCACTGGCGCCGAAAAACAAAACTGCAGTGAAATGTTGAAATCATTTCCATCCTCTGTGGCAACTACTTTAATTCAAATTAAAATACATCAAAGTACTTTAGCAGGCTTAAACAAGGTACAATTAGCCAAATTACATGAACAGTAAACCTCTGTGAAGTCCCAAGTGGTTTCATTGCTACTGTTACTCTCTCCCGAAACAGCTCTGAGGGCTTGGACAAAGTGCCCCAAATGCAAACTATTAGGCCAAATATCTTCCAAAAATCTCTGCTCCTGTAAAAACATTGATTTGATTGATTTAGTAGTCAGACATCACAGCCTTTAAACATGATAAATCATGTATACCCACAGAGGTACTGCAGTATATATTACAGAGAAACAACTACTTATAACATAGAACCGAATAAATATAACCTAGAACCAACAACATCTAACCTAGAATCAACTACATATAACATGCAACCATCTAGATATAACCAAGAACCAACATCTAATCTAGGATAAATTACACCTAGAAACAACTAGATATATTGAGAACCAGCTACATCTAAACTAGATCCACCACCGTAAAACAGAAAGGGACAGTTCACAGTCATCCGTTGACTCTTTTAACAGTGAGCAATGTGCTCCCCGGTCGGATGGATTTGAACCAGTTGAAGGGGTGGTGAGGACATTGCCTCTGGATTAAACCACCACTCCGGCAGTCATCCTTTGATCTTATCTGCATGTTCAGCAGCTAACAAAGAGAGTCGTTAGACCTTCTGTGGGGTCCATCACTAATTGCATATCCGTGTTTTTACACTGACATGCTGGACCACATCGCTCCAGCGGGGGGGGCACCATCAGCGGCGTTCTTTGGGCTGTGAAGAGAGCCTTCCGAGGGAAGGGGAGCTGGGGAGCCACGCCACCTCACCAGCCGGCATCAGCATCATCCAGAACACTGCACACCTCTGGGTGGTAACAGAGAAACCAGTTGTCTGGAATGGAGCAGTATGTTGTCAGAGGGGTTGACATCAAACGTGGTAGTGCTATTATGTGATTCTAAACTGTGTTTAACTCTATAATTATTCTTTTGTTGATTCCCCATTCATTTAGTGAGGTACTTGAACCAAAAAATGCCCCCTCCCTCCCTACGTGACTCTGCTAATGACAAGTATTTCATTGCAAGGCCCTGTGATTTGGAAAGCAAGATTGATTGTCCAAACCAATCAGGGAAGAGATTCACTGGTCAGTCTAAACCGCTCATACTGAGGTTGCAGCAGTCCACCAAAGATGGTCATGTTCACCCTGTGTTTTCCTCACTGCAAAATAGAAATAGAGAGGGCTAAGGCGTTTTCTAAAAAAGGTGTGCCAGGGCAAAGAGCACCAGTGGAAGTTGGCCTCAGAATCCTCTGAGTCGGTCATAACCACAGGGTTCCACTTGTTGCATAATTTATT
>OLKM01001615.1:59098-74098 GCA_900291075.1 Melanogrammus aeglefinus
AGAGGAGGCCTGGGGCCTGGGATCAGGATGGGGCTGGATCCCCCCACTGCTGGCCCTTCTTCCTCCACCCCACCTGGGGGTGTCTGCTGGAGCGTGTTGTATTGGATTGGAGCGCCGGGCCGCGCTGCCTGTCGAGGTAAAGCCTTCAATGACCTGGCCGGCTATTTACCATCACTTTGGCATAGAAATGGAATCTGCTTCTTTGTGGACCAAGGCCCACTTTGGATTTTGTGTTGAAAAAGGATGATTCCATTATAACAAATGTAGAGATGGTTTCTTTTGCTGTCAGGCAATACCTTTAGCACACTATTAACACAAGGAACAAATTTGGTAAACATAAAACACGGTTGAGAGTTTCCTTTGGGATGTTTGAACACCTTGCTGGAAGGTCCTTGCTAGAACACCCATTGATGAATGAGTTGAGAACGGGTTTATAAAAAAAAGTTTAAACGGAAGGTTCCATCAAGGACATTTTCACACTCACATTTTTTGTCAGGGATTTCTACCTTCAGCTGAGAGGTTTTCTCTGAATACGTTGTGCTTGTCGCCACCTTCGACTTAACACTAACCCCTTCTCCTCCCACACACAGAACCAGCTTGACCTAATATTCACTAGGTCCTGCGGCACCTCTGCTCTCTCCGTTACCCCGCTCCCCGCGTCTGACCATCACTTTGTTGATTTTTCTCTCCCCTTGAAATCCTCGCATTGTCACCACTCGCCGTAACCTTAAATCCCTCTCTCCCTCTACCTTTGCCTCTACTGTTCTGTCTTCACTACCTTCTATTGAACGATTCTCTCAACTATCTACAGATGAATCTTCAGACACTCTGCTATCCTCCCTCTCCTCCTCCTTGGATTCCCTCTGTCCCTTCCACTCCAGACCAGCGCGATCCTCACCCCCCCTCCTTGGCTGTCCGATCCTCTGCAGACTTGTAGAATAAAGTTGCGGGCAGCTGAGGGGAAAATGGAAGAGATCCGACTGTCCTAATGATTTATCCCACTATCTTTTCCTTCTTTCTGATTTTACCTCTAGTGTGCCAACAACCAAACCTGCCTTCTACCGGACCAAAATCAACTCCTCCGCCTCAAACCCCAGGAAACTGTTTGCCCTGCCCCTCCCTCACCCCCACCTCCTTCCTGCCTCACTGCTGATGACTTTGTTACCTACTTTACCCAGAAAGTGAAGGACATCAGCTCCTCTTTCATCCCTGCCTCCATCTTCCCTCCACCAATCCCCTCCTCCTCCGTCTTTACCCAATTTAGCCCTCTCACCTCTAACGAGGTCAACGGAATAATAACATCTAACCATGCCACCACCTGCCCCCTTGATGCTATCCCCTCCTCTCTCCTCCAGGATGTCTCAAGCGACATTCTGCCATTTCCCACCTCACTTATCAACTCCTCCCTCACCTCAGGCATTGTTCCAGCATTCTTCAAGACTGCTAGAATAAAGCCTCTCCTCAAAAAACCAACATTTAATACTGCCCACATCCAGAACTACAGACCGGTATCTCTTCTTTCCTTCCTCTCAAAAACACTGGAAAGAGCCATTGCTAACAAACTGTCCTCCTATCTCTCATCTAACATCCTGCTTGACCCTCACCAGTAAGGCTTCAAGAAGGCACACTCTACTGAAACGGCTCTCCTCGCGGTGACTGAGTCCCTCCGTGCTGCCAGAGCCTCTACCCTCTCATCGGTTCTCATTCTCCTCGAACTGTCCGCAGCATTTGACACGGTGAACCACCAGATGCTCCTTGTCACTCTTGCTGAACTTGGCATCGCTGAATCTGCTCTTTCCTGGTTCACATCCTACCTGATGAACCGCACCTATCAAGTGACATGGAATGGCTCCTTGTCCAAACCTTGCACGCTTGAAACTGGGGTCCCCCAAGGCTCTGTACTGGGGCCTCTTCTGTTCTCCCTCTATACCAGATCTCTGGGCTCTGTAATTGCGTCACATGGCTTTTCTTATCACTGCTATGCTGACGACACTCAGCTATTCCTCTCTTTCCCCTCATTGGATAAAGCCCTGATTGCAACACGCATATCGGAATGTCTGGCGGACGTCAGCACCTGGACAACTGCCCATCACCTGAGGCTTAACCTCAACAAAACCGAGCCCCTCCTAATCCCAGGGAAAGATTGCCCACACATGGACTTACTGGTCACCGTTGAGAACATCACTGTATCTCCTTCTCCAACTGTCAGAAACCTCGGTGAGGTATTGGACAATCAGTTATGCTGCACCGCAAACATCACTGCGGTGGCCCGATCCTGCAGATTTGCACTTTACAATATCCGCAGAATCCGGCCCTTCCTCACAAGGGAAGCAGCTCAGCTTCTAGTGCAATCACTGGTCATCTCCCGCCTCGACTACTGCAGCTCACTCCTCGCTGGACTTCCTGCCTCTACCTACCGAAGTTCTCCCATGTGACCCCCCTCTTCCGGGACCTCCACTGGCTCCCTGTAGTAGCTCGCATCAAATTTAAGACAATGGTACTGGCATACAAGGCAGTCAATGGAACTGCCCCTGCCTACCTCCAAGCATTGCTAAAGCCACACACCCCAGCTCGATCGCTCCGCTCAACTACTTAAGCTGGACGTCTGGTACCGCCATCGCTAAGAGCTAACAAAGGTCGTTCAGCAAAGTCACAACTCTTCTCACCTGTTCAGAGTCCACCTCGACTCTGGACGTCTGGTACCCGCCATCGCTAAGAGCTAACAAAGGTCGTTCAGCAAAGTCACAACTCTTCTCACCTGTTCAGAGTCCACCTCGACTCTGCATAGCCACCCTCCCCCCTCCGGCCACCATTGTACACTGTATTGTATTGTGTTGTATTGTATTGTATTATAGTACTTAACTGTGTAGCAACTGCAGTAGCTGCTATCATTGCTGTAACACAGGGAATTGGTTAGCCTAGTGATTGTTGTACTTGCACTTGGTTCTATGAACATCCTTACTGTACCGACAGAGAGATATTGTTGCACTTCTTATGACAAATGTACTTATTGTAAGTCGCTTTGGATAAAAGCGTCTGCTAAATGCCCTAAATGTAATGAATGTTTCTATAGGGGCAGTTGAAGTCCTGTCTTGACCTGTGAAGACACACGATTAGCAGCGAACCTCCAATATCTCATTCTGGCTGAAATGAATGTGATGACTTGATGATTGTAAGTCGCTTTGGATAAAAGCGTCTGCTAAATGCCCTAAATGTAAATGTGAATGTTAATACGGTTCCACGGTCTATTCAGATGAACCGCACTGGGTCAAAGGAAAGGGGACTTGAATTGTGTTATCTGGTATAGTCAGAGCACCCTCGCGCCACCCTCGCTCTCTGCTTCCTAACGACTGAGCAGTGTTGTAAAGTGTATGCACGTATTAATGAGTATTAGTGAGTATTAATGAGTATTAGTGAGTATTAATGAGTTTTACTGACCCTGAAGATAAGGCCTTAACGGACCTCAGACTTCCAGATTTCAAATTTAAATTCTGTTACATTATAGAGACTCATTTTAGCTTCCTTGTTTTCACTGGGGCAGAGTTTTAGAGTTGTCTTTTTCATTATATCTGTAACTCAAATATTGCAAATTTATAAGTAATATAATTATAAATTTCTAATTATTTATATAGATTTACATATACTTACACACACACACACACACAGACACAAGAAAATGTGCCCCCCCCCTCCTCTGTGTCAGGGCTTCTGTCAGAGCGGCCCCTGATGGAGAGCGGCCCCTGATGGAGAGCGGCCCCTGATGGAGAGCGGCCCCTGATGGAGAGCGGCCCCTGATGGAGAGCGGCCCCTGATGGAGAGCGGCCCCTGATGGAGAGCGGCCCCTGATGGAGAGGCGGCCCCTGATGGAGAGCGGCCCCTGATGGAGAGCGGCCCCTGATGGAGAGCGGCCCCTGATGGAGAGCGGCCCCTGATGGAGAGCGGCCCTCAGTGCCAGAGATAGATTTCACATCTGGTGCCGCATACGCACTCACATATACAGAGACACACACACACACACACACACACACACACACACACACACACACACACACACACACACACACAACACCACACACACACACACACACACACACACACACACACACATATAAACATGCACAAACACACACACACACACACAGCCACACACACACATACACACGCATGTGTATTGTGAACACAGCAATGCGACACAAATGTAAATTAATCTCTTGTGGAAATGCTGAATGTAAAGAGATGATGTGTGGGTGTTGGGGTTCAGATGAAATGCTGAATGTAAAGCGATATATATATATATATATATATATATATATATATATATATATATATATATATATATATATATATATATATATATATATATAATCTCATCAACATTTAATTTCCTCTCTCCATTCCAAGCTGGCACTGACAACAGGCTCACACAAGTCAAATTATTTGGCCCAGTGCTTCGCAGACAAATGTCTAGCATTAGCATCTGAATATGTATTGTGCCCCAATCTCTCGCACCAGCAGATTTTAATTTGAATGTACCCCTTACTGGAATTCGCATCAGCTTTTCAAACAAGAACAGGCCGATCTTTTATTAGGCTGTGTCTACAAATGTTATCTTGAGTTGTTGAAATTAGATGTTTAGTCATTTATAGCTGCTACGCATTTTTAAGGTAATACGTTTTAGCACAAATATGTGTTTCTGGAAATTGCTTCATAAACAGAGGTACATAAACATGGCACTTTCCTACAAGGGTTTTTAGTACATAGTGTCTTGGGAGTGAATGGGCATATAATGGTGTCAACCAACTATTGACTCAAATTATATTCCTGGTGTTTTTTTTCTTCTCAAGGTTGACGAAGTTAACCCACCTGAGACCAGAGAATGTTGGCAGAAACAAACGGTGAGAGGAGTCAACTGCCCCGACTCCCAGTGCAGCTGGCTCTGGCACTGGGGGAGGGTGTTGTAGGACCCACCATGATACAGTGCTGGGGTTAGGGCTGCCTCCACCAAGCCTCCACTAGAGCCTCCACTAGAGCCTCCACCAATCCTCCACCTGGCCTCAACTAGAGCCTCCACCAAGCCTCCACCAGGCCCCCACCTGGCCTCCACCAAGCCTCCACCAAGCCTCCACTAGAGCCTCAACCAAGCCTCCACCAAGCCTCCACCTGGCCTCCACCAAGCCTCCACCAAGCCTCCACCTGGCCTCCACCAAGCCTCCAACAAGCCTCCACTAGAGCCTCCACCTGGCGTCCACCAAGCCTCCACCAAGCCTCCACCTGGCCTCCACCAAGCCTCCACCTGGCCTCCACCAAGCCTCCACCTGGCCTCCACCAGGCCTCCACCTGGCCTCCACCTGGCCTCCACCAAGCCTCCACCAAGCCTCCAACAAGCCTCCACCAAGCCTCCACCTGGCCTCCAACAAGCCTCCACCAAGCCTGCACCTGGCCTCCAACAAGCCTCTACCAAGCCTCCACCAAGCCTCCACCTGGCCTCCACCTGGCCTCCACTTAGCCTCCACCAAGCCTCCACCAAGCCTCCACCTGGCCTCCAACAAGCCTCCACCAAGCCTCCACCAAGCCTCCACCTGGCCTCCACCAAGCCTCCACCAAGGCTCCACCTGGCCTCCACCAAGCCTCCACCTGGCCTCCACCAAGCCTCCACCAAGCCTCCGCCAAGCCTCCGCCAAGCCTCCACCTGGCCTCCACCAGTCCCTGCCTCCACCAGAGCCTCCACTCGAGCCTCCACCTTGCTCCGTCGTGCCCACAAGGTGAGCCGTTATTCTGGGGAAATGACGTCCAGGGGGAGAGCGGCTACTCTCGCTTCAAATTACCTGCAAATTAGCCCTGCTGAGTCAGAGCAAATTAGCCCTGCCGAGTCAGAGCAAATTAGCCCTGCCGAGTCAGAGCAATGCAATTACCCGACTGTCTGAAGTGCGAGGCAGAAGTCATCTGCAGTCAGAGGGATCACTGTGGGTATGAGGCCGGGAGTCTTTGTGTTTCCCTTCATCGTTGGGGAGGTCTCCTGCCCCTCACGGCCCCCCAGCCGTCACAGTGTAAAGTCGAGATTTAACACCGTACATGAAGCCCTGCGTTGTTCTCCATCCAAATGACATTTTATGATTCATTACTAATTAACGAGGGCAAATGGGAGAGCAGTGCAATACTGCCCAGGATTAGCAGAGGCTTTTGACTATAAAAGTGTGTTATATTAACACAATGGAAATTGCTTGGCTTCCCGAGAGTGTTAACATAAATTAAAGTAAGTGTAAACGTGTTTTGTAGTTCGTTGCAATTCAATAAGAGCAGTTCTGTGCAGGCAAACAAAAGGAGAATATATTATCTTTTAGATATCCCAAATAAATTTAGTATTCTGATGAGTTTAATAGAATTTAAATCAAAAGTGAATGCTGGAAAGAGTATCAAAACATTACATTGATTTAGCAGACACTTTTCTCCAAAGCGAGCTCCCCTAAATGATTCAACCATGAAGCTTTACCACAAAAAGAACACCAAACAAAATAAGCAAATCAACAGCTTTTAATTGTCTCTTGTATTTCTTGTGGCAATGGAAATACAAGAGATAGAGACAGGTAGATAGAGATATATCGATTTTTGGTTTTTCAATCATTCACATTTCCAAAGTTGGGAAATAAAGCCAATATCCATATCAGACCGAATCCTGGGTACCACTGACCACGTGGTCAATCTCCTGGGTTATCATATCCCTGCTCAGTTCCCAGCTGCTACCGGAACAAACATTCAGGGAAAATTAAATCTTCTTTCACACAACAAACCGCAAAACAGACGATGACAAAGTTTGATAATTCACTGGATTAGAGATGGAGTCTGCTGACCAGAGCAGAAGATCAGCCCAATGACTTCTCGTAAAGTGAATAAAACACTTAATGTGTGCTGGTTAGAGCTGCTGGTCAGAGGGATGTGCTTACCGGGCAGGGAAACAATTCAGCTATTGACGTCTTTTTAATTTTCCTCTAATAAGTAGCGTTGTATCTGCTGTTATCGTAGAATCCCTGGCACGCTGACAGAGCTGCTCTGTTTTGGGTGTGGATTATTGTCTGTGTGGAACACAGTGAACCATTGAAAACAAACAGAGAGAGAATGAGGAGAGTGTGCTTTTAGAGGAGGCAGCACGTGACCATGGCTCTTCACCTCTGATGACCCCTCGGACACCGGCGAGCCCAATCGCCACACGCAGTGCAACCTACCCACCTAATGCTTGATACAAACCATTTGATGGTGCAGGCACAGAGAAACCAATCCCATTCAATTGAAGGGTAGTGGGGCTGGGAACCAGTGGGTATAAAAGCATACTTTAAAAACAATAAACCATCTCCCTATTGTTCAGCAAACAGACCAGCACTCCAAATCAAATGAACAAAATAATTTATATACAAAGTCATAATCCTATGGAGAACAATAATTAGAATCGCCATCGCTAAGAGCTAGCAAAGGTCGTTCAGCAAAGTCACAACTCTTCTCTGTTTTGGGACCTCAGTGGTGGAACGAACTCCCTGCCGTTCTCAGGACCGCAGAGTCGCTCACTATCTTCAGAAAAAGACTCAAGACTCACCTGATCAGAGTCCACCTCGACTCTGCATAGCTACCCTCCCCCCTCTGGCCACCATTGTACACTGTATTGTATTGTGTTGTGTTGTATTGTATTTAGTACTTAACTGTGGAGCAACTGCAGTAGCTGCTATCATTGCTGTAACACGGGGAATTGGTTAGCCTAGTGATTGTTGTACTTGCACTTGGTTCTATGAACATCCTTTCTGTACCGATAGCGATATATTGTTGCACTTCTTATGACAAATGTACTCATTGTAAGACGCTTTGGATAAAAGCGTCTGCTAAATGCCCTAAATGTAATGAATGTTTCTATAGGGGCAGTTGAAGTCCTGTCTTGACCTGTGAAGACACACGATTAGCAGCGAACCTCCAATATCTCATTCTGGCTGAAATGAATGTGATGACCCCACAGCCATACTGCAGAGGCTCTCCTCAACTCTGCGTTCTCCCTCCAAGAGGCTCGCCAATATGGCGCCATATCTATGCTATATGAAACTAGTTTTCTGTACTGCGCTGGATTGTGCAAGGCTAGGACTGGGTTTGTATTAACTGCTATTAGGCCTGCATGGCCTACATCATACCTTGTATAAACCAGTGTTAAAAACCATTGCCATACAATCAAAAACACAGTCAATAACATATGTTGCTCCACAGAGTTCTGTATAAGCCGTCGTGGATGGATATTAATCATGGATCAAGCAAAGCGGAAAACCTCAAAGCGTACAAAGTGCCGTGTCAAAGAAATTCATTTAAACTAAGATCACGTAAAGAACTAATGGAAGCCCCTAGCGCTGTTGGGCACTTTGTGCTGTGTACTCTTGTTACATTTACAATGAAGAACAGCAAAAAGTATTGCTTCTAAATAAGAAATGACAACCCTTTAATTAATGAGTCTGCCCCACAGACAGCCCCCGCGACACGCAACACAAGGACACAACCAGTCGTGTCGGCAGCGCGACAGCACTGACATTTAACTCACACCCCTTCAATGAGTAGCCATTTTGGATATGTGGATGTCGTTTAACACTAATAACAAAGCTGAAGCTATCATTTGAAACATCTTAAATTAATGAATGCTCTACAACAAGTTTGTCTGTGTGTGTGTGTGTGTGTGTGTGTGTGTGTGTGTGTGTGTGTGTGTGTGTGTGTGTGTGTGTGTGTGTGTGTGTGTGTGTGTGTGTGTGTGTGTGTGTGTGTGTGTGTGGTGTGTGTGTGTGTGTGTGTGTGTGTGTGTGTGTGTGGCTCTGTCTGCCTGTCTAGAGGGTGGACAACACACATGCCTTTTAATTTTGCATCGGGATTTAATATTTGATTGAAACCTGGGACGCTGATTTGTAGCAGATGAATCAAGAACAGGGAGTGGACTCATACCTGACCTGGGATCAGACCTCATGACGCTAGGCAGTTGGGGACCGTGACGTTGTAGTAGCTTACGTTGTGGTGTACGGACGATATTAAGAAGTCGTGGAACACCCAAGATGTTCTGACGGGTGTTCCCCTTGGCAGAGGAGTTCCTTTAATTCACGGGGACTAAAGTTAGCTCTCATACTGTCAGAACCCACAGAAACACTACTGGTCGAGGAACGAATGCTGAGACTGTTTAACACACCATCAAGCAGACATTGGACTTAGTCAGAAGTCAGATTTGTGGGACTTAGTAATTAGTAGACTTAGATTTAATTAGACTTAGTAAAACTCACCTTGGCTAAGGATTTTTGACCTATTAGTTCTTGTTGAACTGAAAATAATGAAGACCAAAAGACAAAATGGCAGAGGATATTCATTAAAGCTGACATTTGTGATAATGGCCAAATCTTTTGAATGTTAAAATCAAAAGGTTGATCCATTTGTGGGATGAATTTGGTAGCAGCAAGGTGACCAGATATGATAACAGTTGTTTACCTTTTGGCTGTGCTTATTTAATATTCTCTAAACTTCCTTAGGGATACTTTTTTATATATTTGAGAGAGAATATTTTGTTAAAGTATGATTAGAAGTTCTCCCATGTCCCTCTTCCGGGACATGGCTCCCTGTAGTAGCTCATCAAATTTAAGACGATGGTACTGGCATACAAGGCACTCGATGGAACTGCCCCTGCCTACCTCCAAGCGTTGCTAAAGCCACACACCCCAGCTCGATCGCTGCGCTCAACTACCTCAGCTGGACGTCTGGTACCGCCATCGCTAAGAGCTAGCAAAGGTCGTTCAGCAAAGTCACAACTCTTCTCGGTTTTGGGACCTCAGTGGTGGAACGAGCTCCCTGCCGTTCTCAGGACCGCAGAGTCGCTCACTATCTTCTGAAAAAGACTCAAGACTCACCTGTTCAGAGTCCACCTCGACTCTGTATAGCCACCCTCCCCCCTCTGGCCACCATTGTACACTGTATTGTATTGTGTTGTGTTGTATTGTATTATAGTACTTAACTGTGGAGCAACTGCAGTAGCTGCAATCATTGCTGTAACACGGGGAATCGGTTAGCCTAGCGATTGTTGTACTTGCACTTGGTTCTATGAACATCCTTTCTGTACCGACAGCGATATATTGTTGCACTTCTTATGACAAATGTACTTATTGTAAGTCGCTTTGGATAAAAGCATCTGCTAAATGCCCTAAATGTAAATGTAAATGTAAATGATTCGAGTTGATTTTGGTTGCAAGTGAAATATGTTTCCAAACATGTCTTGAGTCATTCAAGCTTTTATGAGTTTCCAAAATGAATCAGAGTGGTCACATTTGAAAAAAGTATTTCTGCTTAATGAAAATCAAGGCTGAAAAACAACTTATGATCGACAAGCTGAAATTATTATTGTTTTGTCTCTAACTAGTTCTAAATGGAAATGGTCCATCTATTGCATTTCTTTCCTTTTTCATCTCACTTGGACCAAAGTGCACTTTAACACATTAATTAAGTCATAGAAATGCACTTCAGTCCTCTCATTTGGTAACGAAACAAAGTCCATCAGAGCCTAAATCGGTGTCTGTTGATGTCATGTTTATTCAACAGCTTCATGTTGACATATTATATCATTTATGTCATTATTTATACCAGCCTCCAGCTAGAACATTCAAATCCACTCTCGTTTTTGCAGCATAATGCCAATTAAAATGTTCTCCAAAAGGATTTCTGAGGATTTGAGTGATAGCTTGAGGGGGTGACTGGAGCAATGTGAAGTATTCAGAATGTCAGCGTGCTGACGGAGTATTCTCCAGACATTTCAAACACAAATCGCCCTCTCCCAGTTCAAATAAAAGCAAAGCAAATAATAATAATCTACTTCTGTGTTTCCGTACACAAATGCTATATCATTTAGAATTTAAAGGTCGAGGCGTCTGGAATAAGCACTGAGTGATGCTTCTGGGGACGTGGTGCCAATTCCTATTTATAATATTTTTCTCCACAGAAATATGAAATAAAGCTTTAAAACGTGGAAGCTGTTCCCTGAGCGCGCTGACTGTAGAGGCTGTGGCAGTTTGGACCGCTATACCCTTCCTCCCCCCCTGAGGGAGAGGGACCAGGGGGGCTGGGGTCTACCGTTCCCCCCCTGAGGGAGGGGGACCAGGGGGGCTGGGGTCTACCGTTCCTCCCCCCCTGAGGGAGAGGGACCAAGGGGGCTGGGATCTACCGTTCCCCCCCTGAGGGAGGGGGACCAGGGGGGCTGGGGTCTACCGTTCCCCCCCTGAGGGAGGGGGACCAGGGGGGCTGGGGTCTACCGTTCCCCCCCTGAGGGAGGGGGACCAGGGGGGCTGGGGTCTACCGTTCCCCCCCTGAGGGAGGGGGACCAGGGGGGCTGGGGTCTACCCTTCCCCCCCTGAGGGAGAGGGACCAGGGGGGCTGGGGTCTACCGTTCCCCCCCTGAGGGAGGGGGACCAGGGGGGCTGGGGTCTACCGTTCCCCCCCTGAGGGAGGGGGACCAGGGGGGCTGGGGTCTACCGTTCCTCCCCCCCTGAGGGAGGGGGACCAGGGGGGCTGGGGTCTACCGTTCCCCCCCTGAGGGAGGGGGACCAGGGGGGCTGGGGTCTACCGTTCCCCCCCTGAGGGAAAGGGATCAGGGGGGCTGGGGTCTACCCTTCCTCCCCTGAGGGAGAGGGACCAGGGGGGCTGGGGTCTCCACTCAGGGGTTGGGCTGAATCCCATGTGGGGAAACACGGAGTGAACAGAAGCATAAATATCCACCATGAACCCTTCACAACGGCCTGTTGGATGTCCTTAACAAAGGCCTTTGGAGGATTTTCTAATCTAAAGGAAAGTATTAAACAGCGACTCCCTTTGATACGGGCTATAAAGTCCCCTATATCTGCACCTAACCACCACCAACAAGCCCCGGCCTCTGTGCCTTTCAAGTGAAATCAAAGGGCCCGCCGATAAGAGAGGCATTGTGTGGGACCAAGCGGAGCAGGTCGCGGGCGCCTAGAGAGACGTGTGTGGGACCGCGGGGCAGGTTAGCATGACGGCGCTGGCCTGGGAGAGCAGAATGAAAGGCAGCTCCCTGCCCCGCTGCAAAGGAGACCGCCGGCCGCCCGGACCTCTTCAGGAAACCTCAGCTCTCCTGGAGGAGGAACTGAGGGAAGGAAAGGGAGCAAATATCACCTTGTTCAGGTGCTGGGTTTTGATCCAAGAAAAAGTGCCGACTGCCACAGAAGGAGCTGCTGTAGAGACCCCGCTATTCCCTCACGGAGTGTCTCTGAGGGGTGCGCTGCCCTGGGTGCATTTCCTGAAGGTTCAGCAACAGACAGGATATGGGCGTCAGCACCAGAACTCAGGAATCAGGTGTAGCACACTAGTTTGTGCATGTGTGTGTGTGTTTGTGTACGTGTGTGCACGTACATGGGTGGGTGTGTGTGCGTGCATGTGGAGCCAAAAGAGCCTGCCCTACACACACACTTGCTGGCCGTCTGCATGGCTAATGAGGAAACCAAGAATGTGGAGGAGTGGGATTATAACAGGAAGAAAAGAGTTTGGATCTCCCCATTACATGGTGTCACCACCCGATACAAAGGAACGCACAACGCTCATACGCTGGGAAGGGAGAAAGACAGAACAGCAGCCAATCACAACCGGGCTGTCTAGAACAGCAGCCAATAACAACCGGGCTGTCTACAACAGCAGCCAATAACAACCGGGCTGTCTAGAACAGCAGCCAATAACAACCGGGCTGTCTAGAACAGCAGCCGATAACAACCGGGCTGTCTAGAACAGCAGCCAGATAACAACAGGGCTGTCTAGAACAGCAGCCAATAACAACAGGGCTGTCTAGAACAGCAGCTAATCACATCAGGGCTGTCTAGAACAGCAGCCAATAACAACAGGGCTGTCTAGAACAGCAGCCAATAACAACAGGGCTGTCTAGAACAGCAGCTAATCACATCAGGGCTGTCTAGAACAGCAGCCAATCACATCAGCGCTGTCTAGAACAGCAGCCAATCCCATCAGGGCTGTAAGTGTTTTTGCCAAACATTAGGGATAAAAGAAAAATGACAACAATGATCAAATGTCAGTTCTCCATCACAGCAGGGTTATTGATATTGTTTCAGGTGTATCACATTGTGGCATAAATATCCATTAGTACACGGACAGGAGGTAGATCTGAATGAGTTTGAGAGTGGGTTCTTTGAATATTAAATCCATTGGCTGTACATGGAGTGTGTGGTGATATGTCTAAATGAATGTTTGTTTGTGGCTGCGTTTGGAGGCACTCATGAGTCGTTGTCTCACATGAGAGCCTTGGTAGTAGACCCCTTCAGAGCCCCTTGGTCAAGGCCTCTCTGAAAACAGACTCTCTAGTGCGTGCATACCTTCAATACTTGGTCTGATCAGTATTCAGGGGATGCAGAGGGTCGGGATATCTGCTGCTCTTTGTTGGGGCGCTTTGTACAAGGACCTCTGCCTCATTACAGAAACACTGCCTTTACAACCCAAACAAGACAAAGTCTGGGTCTGTGTGCGTGTGTGTGTGTGTGTGTGTGTGTGTGTGTGTGTGTGTGTGTGTGTGTGTGTGTGGTGTGTGTGTGTGTGTGTGTGTGTGTTTGTGTGGGAGCAAGTGTGAGTAGCAAGGTAAGCTCTAAAACTTGCACGGCGCTGCAGTGCATGGGTTGTCAGCTATAAAGCGTTATGCCCGGGGGGGGGGGGGGGGGGGGGGGTAGCCAGGGACCGGTTGAGGGCGAGAAGCCATCAGGATTGAACCAACCAGTACCTTTACAGGAAACCTTTGTGCTGAATTAGTGATGGCGGCTGCTGACCAAAACAACATGGCAGCAGACCTCTGGGAATTATTATATTATGAACTTTCGACAATAACATTTATTTTATCTATTTCTTTGAAAACCGGCGACAAGACACAATCCTACGAGAGGGCAGAGAGTCATGTCCACAATCAAATCTTGAAGAACCTGTGAAGATGAACGTCTCACAGCGCGGTGATGAGGTGGCGTTAAAGCTGGGTGGGAGATGTGCAGACACCCGCCGGAATACGACTCTGAAGTATCAAACTACAAACCTCCCTCTCACTGAACACAGAGGACCCCACGGCCTCACCAGCAGACCGGTCAAAGAGGAACAGAGGGGAGAGGTGGGACCAGGCTGAACCGGGCTTCAACCAGTTACCCAACCCACACTAACTAGCCACGACCCAACCCACACCAGCAGGGGGAACTAGGTCTTAACTAAGGATAGATCTTAACTAGCCACAGCCCAACACAGCAGCAGGTGGAGTGACCTGCCAAACACTGCCTGGGGCTGGAGTCAAGAGGAGGAGCGCTGGAGTCATGGGGAGTCAAGAGGAGGAGCGCTGGAGTCATGGGGAGTCAAGAGGAGGAACGCTGGAGTCATGGGGAGTCAAGAGGAGGAACGCTGGAGTCATGGGGAGTCAAGAGGAGGAACGCTGGAGTCATGGGGAGTCAAGAGGAGGAACGCTGGAGTCATGGGAAGTCAGAGAGGAGGAACGCTGGAGTCATGGGGAGGTCAAGAGGAGGAACGCTGGAGTCATGGGGAGTCAAGAGGAGGAACGCTGGAGTCATGGGGAGTCAAGAGGAGAAGCGCTGGAGTCAGGGGAGTCAAGAGGAGGAACGCTGGAGAGTCATGGGAGGATCAGAGGAGGAACGCTGGAGTCATGGGGAGTCAAGAGAGGAGACGGCCTGGAGTCATGGGAGTCAAGAGGAGGAACGCTGGAGTCATGGGGAGTCAAGAGGAGGAAGCGCTGGAGTCATGGGGAGTCAAGAGGAGGAACGCTGGAGTCATGGGGAGTCAAGAGGAGGAACGCTGGAGTCATGGGGAGTTCAAGAGGAGGAACGCTGGAGTCATCTGGGGGAGTCAAGAGGAGGAACGCTGGAGTCATGGGGAGTCAAGAGGAGGAACGCTGGAGTCATGGGGAGTCAAGAGGAGGAACGCTGGAGTCATGGGGAGTCAAGAGGAGGAACGCTG
>OLKM01001615.1:79098-89098 GCA_900291075.1 Melanogrammus aeglefinus
CAACCATAAATAAATTATAAACTAGGAGGAACATGATATTATATGGAGCCAGCGGTCTCTGGGATGTCAGGGTTTTGGATTTGGATTGTGGATTTGGTGAAACCTGGATGTAACTTAATTCAGCTTTGAATTACGTTTTCTTTCATCATATCACAGTATCATCATAGTGTAGATAAAGGTGTGACACATTGTTCTAGACATTGTGCAATTTCCATCTCTAAATATAACATATGTGGTAGTACGTGTTATTTAAAAATCTGATGTCAATCTTGATCTTTGTTTATTCCTATGCTAGTGAATTGCTTAGGCAAATTGCAAACAAAGATCTATGATGTTGACTGCTAGACTCTATCATGATACAGCGGGTATCACACTTAATGACATGATAGTACATTTAATTAATACCACCAATGCCAACCTATCCAAATACAAAGATTTACTTTTTGCGTGGCATTCCAACTGTACCAAAGGACTATGTTGCTGTCTGATGGAGCAACTCAATAACTATGTTGTCTGGCTCATGCACCCCAGAAGCATCTTGTTCAAACCATTGTATGCGTGTGGTACCCCATTCTGTGGCAGGAGGTCAGAATACGATACGAACAATCAGAGCACTTCTCCCAGATGCTCTCGGGAGAGTGACGGACATTCAAATGATAGCTTTCAACTAGGTTGAAAAATATTGACAGCCAGTGTAAACTGTGAAAAAAATATAGCTATGTAAATTTCACTTGACTTTTGATGTAATGCATCGCTAAATACCTTTTGCAAATAGTAATTTGTAATAGACTGATAGAATTCAAGAAATGATTATAACAATTATAGAGTAATTCATTTAAGACATACTTGAAGGAAGTCACAAACCAACAGACTTCCACAGCTTGACCTTGAGAACATGAACTACAGCTTGACCTTGAGAACATGAACTACAGCTTGACCTTTAGAACATGAACTACAGCTTGACCTTGAGAACATGAACTACAGCTTGACCTTGAGAACATGAACTACAGCTTGACCTTTATAACATGAACTACAGCTTGACCTTTAGAACATGAACTACAGCTTGACCTTGAGAACATGAACTACAGCTTGACCTTGAGAACATGAACTACAGCTTGACCTTTAGAACATGAACTACAGCTTGACCTTGAGAACATGAACTACAGCTTGACCTTGAGAACATGAACTACAGCTTGACCTTTAGAACATGAACTACAGCTTGACCTTTAGAACCTGAACTACAGCTTTACCTTTAGAACATGAACTACAGCTTGACCTTGAGAACATGAACTACAGCTTGACCTTTAAAACATGAACTACAGCTTGACCTTTAGAACATGAACTACAGCTTGACCTTTAGAACATGAACTACAGCTTGACCTTTAGAACATGAACTACAGCTTGACCTTTAGAACATGAACTACAGCTTGACCTTTAGAACATGTGGCTAAAGTGAGCTGCTTCCAGAGCCCTTCCGCTCCCCAGCGCCGTCTACACATAATGAGCCACCAGTAGAGCAACGTTCTGTTTGGTTTTTTGAATACAGCCAGAAAACTGAAGGCTGTTGAGACCATTTTTTATCACAAAACCATGGAAACATGTATTTTGGTTTAGAAATGAAGAAAGATGTTGATATTTAAATGCCGCTGGTTTTATGACGTCAAAAAAGCTGTAATCCGATTGGATCTTCATTAAGAGGTTTGAGGGAACCGGATCACATCTGAAACTGTTTGAATTTTGAGTGTGAAGGTAGAGAATCCGAGCAGTCCGCTACATCCAGGATAGCAGCTGTGCTAGGTCGGATTACACTGCTTTAGACTGCACAGGCACATTGGCAACTCTGAGAGCCCCTCTTGTGGTGACCACTTCACAGCTGTCAGGGCATGTGAGGAACATGTTGCTGTAACAAATAGACAGGGACATGTTGCTGTAACAGCATATAGACAGGGACATGTTGCTGTAACAACATATAGACAGGGACAGGTTGATGTAACAACATATGACCAGGGACATGTTGCTGTAACAACATATAGACAGGGACATGTTGCTGTAACAACATATAGACAGGGACATGTTGCTCTAACAACATATAGACAGGGACATGTTGCTGTAACAACATATAGACAGGGACATGTTGCTGTAACAACATATAGACAGGGACATGTTGCTGTAACAACATATAGACAGGGACATGTTGCTGTAACAACATATAGACAGGGACATGTTGCTGTAACAACATATAGACAGGGACATGTTGCTGTAACAACATATAGACAGGGACATGTTGCATAGGCCGGGACTTCATGTGCTCTGCAATGTTTAGACAGTGACTGGAGAATAAGACTAGCAACAGGGATGGCTTTCAAACTGGTTTTCTTTGTTTGAGTCAAGATGTAAGATTTAAGATGGTTTTATTTTCATATGCACATAGTACAATTACAGAGCAGTCGCTGGCAATGACATTCTTTAGTCTATAGGGTCAATAGATTAATATATGTTTTCAATCATAGTTACATATTTGGACAATTATGTGACAAGAGTTTAATCAGTATCAAATTGCAAAACATCATTTTGGTGAATGTAACAATGAATAACCGAAATGGCCACATTAAGGCACATTAAGCAACGCAACTTGAAAATGTTAAAATTTGCTGCCCAAATATGACTCCATAAATATTGAATCCAGACCATCAAAACGCTACCCAAATTATAAGCGCTTCTTTCATCATTCCAAATGTTCATCATTTTGCTTCAATGGCATTTTCCAATCATCCTGTTTAATTAATGTGCATGTTCCAGTAATCTTCTGGCCAACATGTTGGCCCAGAAAGAAAGGAGGTGCAGAAGAAGAGGGCCTGGCCCCCAAGGAAGCCTCAGAGGTTGAGGAGTAGAGGGGGAGTAGTGGAGGAGGAGGAGGAGGAGGAGGAGGAGGAGGAGGAGGAGGAGGAGTGTCTGGTCTCGGTGGAAGCCCTCAGAGGTTGAGTAGTAGAGGGGGAGTAGAGGAGGAGGAGGAGGAGGAGGAGGAGGAGGGGGAGTAGAGGAGGAGGAGTGTCTGGTCTCGGTGGAAGCCCTCAGAGGCTGAGGAGTAGAGGGGGAGTAGAGGAGGAGGAGGAGGAAGAGGAGGAGGAGTAGAGGAGGATGAGGAGGAGGAGGAGGAGGAGGAGCGTCTGGTCTCGGTGGAAGCCCTCAGAGGCTGAGGAGTAGAGGGGGAGTAGAGGAGGAGGAGGAGGAGGAGGAGGAGGAGGAGGGGGAGTAGAGGAGAGAGAGAGTGTCTGGTCTCGGTGTGGAAGCCCTCAGAGGCTGAGGAGTAGAGGGGGAGTAGAGGAGGAGGAGGAGGAGGAGGAGGAGGAGGAGGGGAGTAAGAGGAGGATGAGAGGAGGAGGAGGAGGAGGAGGAGGAGCGTCTTGGTCTCGGTGGAAGCCCTCAGAGTGAGGCTGAGGAGTAGAGGGGGCGAGTAGAGGAGGAGGAGGAGGAGAGGAGGAGGAGAGGAGGGGGAGTAGAAGGAAGGATGAGGAGGAGGAGGAGGAGGAGGAGGAGAGGAGGCAAGGAGGAGGAGAGGAGGAGGAGGAGAGAGAAGGAGGTGAAGGAGGAGGAGGAGGCAGCGTCTGGTTCCGGTGAAGACCCTCAGAGGTTGAGGAAGGTAGAGGGGGAGTCCTCAGAGGCTGAGGAGGAGAGGGGGAGAAGAGGAGGAGGAGGAGGAGGAGGAGGAGGAGGAGGAGGAGGAGGAGCGTCTGGTCCCGGTGAAGCCCTCAGAGGTTGAGCCAGATGTTGACAGAGGAGGAACGGCCTTGACACTCATCCCGTCCCCAAAGCGCTGCCAATGAAACGCTGGCTAACCTAGTTAATCAGCGGGCTAATTTGGGTCAAAGTCAGCCCTGCTGCTCAGTCATTGTTTGTGGATCAGTCAGCTGGAGTCAGTCTCCGCCCCATTAAGGCCTGATTAGTATTCTGGATTAATTACCCATCCTGTTAACTGTAACCTCTAAATATTATGATAAACCCACAGAGCAACTAAAGCAAATGAGGAGGAGGAGGGAGGGGGGGAGAGGAGAAGGAGAAGGAGGAGGAGGAAGAGGAGCAGAGTGGTGAGGAGCAGGAGTAGGAGGAGGAAGAGGAGAAGGAGGAGGAAGAGTAGAAGGAGGAGAGGATGAGGAGGAGGAGGAGGAGAGAGGAGGAGGAGGAGGAGGAGGAGAGGGAGGAGGAGGAGGAAGAAGAGGAGGAGGAGGAGGAAGGAGAGGAGGAGAGGAGGGAGGAGGAGAAGAGGAGGAGGAGGAAGAGGAGGAGGAGGAGGAGGAGGAGGAGGGGAGGGAGGGAGGAGGAGGAAGGAGGAGGAGGGAGAGAGAGGAGAGGAGGAGAGAGAGGAAGAGGGAGGAGGAGGAGGAGGAGGAGGAGGAGGAGGAGGAGGAGAGGAGGCCTCCAGTGCAACCCCAGTAGAAAGCCTCCAAACGCCTGCTCTGCTAATACACTGAGGACCACTGGGCTGACCCAGTGCTGTCAGTGCTTTACTATATGAAGCTTTCTGTAGTCGTGTGACCCCTTTAGGTGGGACCAGTGGCGGGCCAAACCTTATCTACCTGCGTGTAGGAAACAAGGGAGCAGACTGCATCCCATCAGTCACACAAGTGGCATCACGGAGGACCGGCCGGGACCTTGTGTTTAAACCGTGAGAGGAGGCTCTCCAGTTGTTTATGGCACCGTTTGCGCTGACCTAGATCATATGGAGCAAGATTAATCTTGCGAGCATGCAGCTGCAGAAGCAACAGATTACTAATTAAATGGGATTTAGGCTGCGATAATCGCAGAATGCACGGCCAAATAGTGGTTTTGCATCCGGCAGCTCTAGACTTCCTAACAGATCTGGTTCCAGCGAGACGAGCGTCAGGGTGCATCTCAGCAGAGCTGGGATTGGACTCCAGTGTGGACTGAAGGAACAACAGGCTGTTTCTAGGTAGTGCCGATCCAACTCAAGGTCCTTCTTTTATTTTCACAGTCGAAAAAGCCTGATATGAGAAATTAATTATTAAAAGAGTCCATTTCTATTTAAGTTTGCCTTTGGGTTGAAAATGTCTGAATGAGTCCCTAGCCATGTAATCACCTCATATAAGGGGGTACAATGTTTAAATGCCTACCCCTGCACACTTCTATGAGGCGCTAAATAAGAAATATTTTAACCCTCTTTACTTTTCCTGCCCAATTAATATTTGGGTTCTCATGTTGGATATTACTAACGTGATTATACTGTATATTAAAATGCAAATGCAGCACTGTTTATTTAATTAGTCCCCACGTTCTGTGGTTAGGTCTTCTTAATATAAAATGTGTTATAAATGAACAACTGCAACAAATA
This sequence comes from Melanogrammus aeglefinus, assembly GCA_900291075.1. Classification (NCBI taxonomy): domain Eukaryota; kingdom Metazoa; phylum Chordata; class Actinopteri; order Gadiformes; family Gadidae; genus Melanogrammus; species Melanogrammus aeglefinus. The sequence continues at coordinate 84,446 of OLKM01001615.1, forward strand.
ATGAAATATATATAAGATAAAGGATCGCAAGAGATGACAAGATGAAATGTGTGCTAGTACCTGCTGGAAGAGGAACGTGGAGGTCGCTGATGTGCAGCTCTGGTATCGGTAAGCAAAGCAGTTGGTCAGCAAATCAGGTCAAGGGGATATAATCCCAGATAATCCCCTTTAATTCCTGAGCGCCCAGTATTAATGATAGGAGATTACCCTTCGTGATTCAATTTAATTGCAATGTTAAAATCCTTTACCGCACATGCTTTTTATAAAATGAAAATGGTGGGGGATGTAAATGTAAAATGAAAGCTTTCAAATGACGTCACCCCATTAATAGTTTTTCTATGTGTCGGCCTGCACCCTGTAGGTGTCACTCTCAGATCTGCCTTTCTGATCATGTTTTGTTCATGGGCCATGTGTTTGCGTAACCATGCGTGTGTTAGTTTAAGTGCCTTTCGGTATTTAAATAGTGGTTAAACCTGGTTAATGCTTCATTTAGTCTGCATCATCGTTTAGAGCACAGTTGGCAGCATGTCTCTCTGACAGTAGTGGCTGCTAATGTTCTGCTGACGTGATTCGTGGCAATAATACTGCCAACAATGCTTTTAGAAGCATGGTGACATTTAACATTCATAGCATTTAATATCGCCTTATCAAGATGGAGAAGTTCCAATTGTTTTATGTTTTGATCGGATCAGAAAGTTTGTAAATATATGTTGTTGATTGCAGGCCTACAGACACTACATACCTACAGACCTACAGACCTTTAGACCTACAGACCTACAGACCATTAGACCTACAGACCTTTAGACCTACAGACCTACAGACCTTTAGACCTACAGACCTACAGACCACAGACCTTTAGACCTACAGACCTACAGACCTACAGACCATTAGACCTACAGACCTACAGACCTTTAGACCTACAGACCTACAGACCTATAGAGACCTACAGACCTTTAGACCTACAGACCTACAGACCATTAGACCACAGACCTTTAGACCTACAGACCTTTAGACCTACAGTCCTAAAGACCTACAGACCTTTAGACCATTAGACCTACAGACCTACAGACCTTTAGACCTACAGACCTACAGACCTATAGAGACCTACAGACCTTTAGACCATTAGACCTACAGACCTACAGACCTTTAGACCTACAGACCTACAGACCTATAGAGACCTACAGACCTTTAGACCTACAGACCTACAGAGCTACAGAGCTACAGGCCTGGAGATCATTAAGCAGGGGTGTTTGGGCTTAAACGGGCCAAGATACTACAGCCAGGGGGTGTGTGATATTGGAGGGCTAACACACTACAGACCGGATCTGTGTGATCGTCTGGAGTTGCTGTACGACCGACGAGAAGGAGATACGTGGAAAGTAGTGAACTGATTATGGATACGGTGATAGGGGTACGGATGGTACCTCAGCAGAGGTGGATGACTCTTGTCCCTCCCTGGCGGCGGTTTTGATTTAGTAGGTAAATAACCCATCACCGATTGGAACTGCTCTGTGTTGTGTGGTTTTATCGTTCAACTTGGGGGAGTGGATACCCCACACCCTCTGGCTGCTACAATACCCAGATGTATGCATTGTGTGTAGGCCTATGATGTAGATATGAGTGGTGTGGCAGTTATTGCCTCACCTTATATTTAATGTTTGTGTTTATAGTTGTACTTCCTGTACTCTTGGTGTCATCCTCATGGTGGATGGACCGTCTGTACTGAGAATGTCAACACAAGCCCTGGTGCCAGAAGCATTTCTGAATGAGTCTGAATGTCTTACCCCCAAAGAACGGAACGCTGTCCGATCATTCCCCGGTGTCGCCGTCGCCGTACCACATGAACCATCAGCAAGTCGTTCCCCCTCAGCGACCACAGGCCGCCGCGCTGCCTTAAGGCCACAAGTGATCTGATGGGACATTCCTTAGCGACGGAGACAGGGTCCCTTAGCAACAGAGAAGGGGGCCCTTAGTGCGAAGACGGGGTCCCTTAGCAACGGAGACGGGGTCCCTTAGCGACGGATAAGGGGCCCCTTAGCGATGGAGAAGGGGTCCTTTAGCGACGGAGACTAGGTCCCTTAGCGACAGAGAAGGGGCCCCTTAGCGATGGAGAAGGGGTCCCTTAGCGACGGAGACTAGGTCCCTTAGCGACGGAGAAGGGGGCCATTAGCGACGGATACAGGGTCCCAGAGGAGACAGAGGGTCCACCACCCAGAGACAGAGTGTCTTCCATGTGGAGCAGAGACGTGAGGCAGAGTTCAGACTGCAGAGCAGAGGCTGACCTGAGAGGGAAAACCACGGCTTCTTGGCGACGAGATCCTCCTACCCACACTAGGAGGAGATCCTCTCTCTCTTGCGCTCCCTCGCTCTCTCTCTCTCTCTCTCGCTCTCTCTCTTCCACCCTCACCCTCTCTCTCTCTCTCTCTCTCTCTCTCTCTCTCTCTCTCTCTCTCTCTCTGTCTCTGTCTCTCTCTCTGTCTCTCTCTCTCTCTCTCTGTCTCTTTCTTGTATCGAATGCCCCCTCAGTCCACTCAGAGTCATCATAGTCTTGTAGGGCTAAAAGACAAGGTGACACTTTAATGAAACATTTCAACTCCTCTGTTGCCGCTGTGGTCATTAAATAATGAGCTGGGTTATAACAGCCCGATGCCTTTACTCATGTTGTTCAGAGAGAAGAAACAGAAGTTCTTTGAATTCAGCCATTATGAGTTATGAAAGCTGACCATAGAACAAGTGTTCTCTAGTGTAAATGTAGAGCGTCTGGAGTATCTTCCAAACAACTGCTGCCGAGGGAATCTAAGGGCTTGATTCAACTGCTGTTGAAGGGTTCTGCACCACATTGGGAGAGGAATATTACAATACCCGCTTCCATGTATGGTCCAGGAGCCTGCTACATGCTACATGATACATGATACATTCTACATGCTACATGCTACATGAACATGCTACATCTACATGCTACATGCAACGTGTCCTAATCCCCACCTGAGTGAGTCACGCTATCCCCTGGGGCGTTTCTAACCCCTTTTTTAAATTGTAACCCTTATAACAACGCATGTGCCAACCACTGCCTTAATGGAACAATTAAGGAACTGCCAGGCAGAGCCTGAAAGATATATGGACTCAGGAAGGCAGGAAGGTTTCTGTGCTCCCCATAATCACTGGGCGTTTTATTCATGACTTCTCTGATGTTTTTCGCATCTGGGATGAGGAAAGTGCATCTGACTAGCATGGTGTGTGTTTAACATTGTCCCAGGTATTCCCGAGAGGATGTGGTCCACGTGTTGATACAGAAAGGGAATGTGCTCTGCATCGGCTCACCCCCACAGGTCCAGCTCCCTTCACAGGTATAAAATATATACATATAGGTATATACAGTATATACAGTAGGTATATACAGTATAAAATAAGTAAAGGTATATAGGTATATACAGTATCTATCTATCTATCTATCTATCTATCTATCTATCTATCTATCTATCTATCTATCTATCTATCTATCTATCTATCTATCTATCTATCTATCTATCTATCTACAGTATATATATACAGTATATTTATTTATATAGGCATATATCTCAGTCTCGGGTTTAGCTCCAGCAGTCCAGTCCTCATCTTATCGGGGTGCTTCCCACACGGCTCCTCGGACTCATTAAAGCAGTAATCAGGAACATGCCTGCCGGCTGCTAATGCCTCCCGCTGTTCTAATGTTTGGAAGAAAAAGTCACTGCTGGAGAGGCAGAGCGGTAATGGATCAAATAAGAATCTGTCGTGCATCAAACCGGAGTTCAAACACGCCCTTTGAACGCACGCCAATGAACACTATGTCGTGTTTGTTTAGCGATTTATGACGGTTTCGAGTCATGGCTTTGGAGCTGTGACACAATGTGTACAAATACTACTAAAGGCCAGCAGGCTGCAACCGTCTCACGATTGCAGTTAGGGAGCCAATCCAAAGTCATGCACACTGGTAGCAAGACCTCCTAGGGACCTTTGACTTATGTATGGAATAGTCTATGGTCATGGTAAAGCTATTTACGCTATTTACATCCTTAAACCACACCGTTTAATGACTCATTCCCTGTCTTGATAAACTCGTCTTTTTCCCCTCAGCCCAGCGAGTGTTTGGGTCTTAATACTGGTGTCCTGTGGGTGTTAATGCTTCAGACTCCATGTGCCATGTGCAGGCTCTGTGGGAATCTCGCTGTGATTCAGTGTTTGTGCTTGAAGAATAAACACGACTTGGCACCGACATTTATGTACAAACCACCACACACTTTCACCAGTACACACACTCGTCCAGTGCGGGCAAACAGAGCTTTATCTGTGTGCGTGTCGGATATGAGGAGAGGATAATTTGCTTCGATACCCCGTGCATTACACTGAATGGATTATGGAAGGGGTTCATGAAAATGTTATCAGTCGCCCTTCACATGGAAACAAAATGGAGCGGGGGGGAGCTGGACCCCTGCCACTGGAGCCACCACAGTCCTGCTGGAGTCTGATTGGCCCCAGTCCTGCTGGAGTTGATTATCACCGGGAGGTGTGTTTTGTTGACTATGTGTTTTGTTGACTGTTGGTCGTCTCTGTTGACTTTGTTTTGCTCCACTAGCGCCGAGCTAACAGATGACTCTGATGTCATTGAGGGGCCAT
>OLKM01001615.1:94098-118745 GCA_900291075.1 Melanogrammus aeglefinus
TTTGGTCAAGTCGAATAAGTGAACAAAGTGGATATCTAAATTGGGTGCCAGACTATGGAATTACATTTTCCCTGCAACCCCCTAAAGAGTCTGTTTCTCTGGTACCTCATAAACACTTCAACATCACAATGCACAATACCTTCCCAACTATGTTGTGGTAATAGAGAGAATCTACCATTCATTTGATTGATGCAAGCACTCAAATAATGAGAAATAAAAGAAGTGAAATGGTGGTGGAGGACGCACACACTGATTAATGTTTTTCAATAAAACATTGACAATCACACATTCCATGAATCCAAAAGTCTGCTTACCATTTTGAAGAGCAAATATATATATAGATATATCTATATCTATATATAGATATAGATATAGATATATAGATATAGATATAGATATATACACTGCTCAAAAGAATAAAGGGAACACTAAAATAACACATCCTAGATCTGAATGAATGAAATATTTTTATTAAATACTTTGTTCTTTACATAGTTGAATGTGCTGACAACAAAATCAAACAAAAAATATCAATGGAAATCAAACTCAATAACCCATGGAGGTCTGGATTTGGAGTCACACTCCAAATTAAAGTGGAAAAACAGGCTGATCCAACTTTGATGTAATGTCCTTAAAACAAGTCAAAATGAGGCTCAGTAGTGTGTGTGGCCTCCACGTGCCCGTATGACCTCCCTACAACGCCTGGGCATGCTCCTGATGAGGTGGCGGATGGTCTCCTGAGGGATCTCCTCCCAGACCTGGACTAAAGCATCCGCCAACTCCTGGACAGTCTGTGGTGCGCCGTGGCGTTGGTGGATGGAGCGAGACATGATGTCCCAGATGTGCTCAATTGGATTCAGGTCTGGGGAACGGGCGGGCCAGTCCATAGCATCAATGCCTTCGTCTTGCAGGAACTGCAGACACACTCCAGCCACATGAGGTCTAGCATTGTCTTGCATTAGGAGGAACCCAGGGCCAACCGCACAGCATATGGTCTCACAAGGGGTCTGAGGATCTCATCTCGGTACCTAATGGCAGTCAGGCTACCTCTCGCGAGCACATGGAGGGCTGTGCGGCCCCCCAAAGAAATGCCACCCCACACCATTACTGACCCACCACCAAACCGGTCATGCTGGAGGATGTTGCAGGCAGCAGAACGTTCTCCACGGCGTCTCCAGACTCTTGTCACGTCTGCTCATTGCGAACCTGCTTTCATCTGTGTCGGAGCACAGGGCGCCAGTGGCCAATTCGCCGATCTTGGAGTTCTCTGGCAAATGCAAAACGTCCTGCACGGGCTGTAAGCACAACCCCCACCTGTGGATGTCGGGCCCTCATACCACCCTCATGGAGTCTGTTTCTGACCGTTTGAGCAGACCCATGCACATTTGTGGCCTGCTGAAGGTCATTTTGCAGGGCTCTGGCAGTGCTCCTCCTGTTCCTCCTTGCACAAAGGTGGAGGTAGTGGTCCTGCTGCTGGGTTGTTGCCCTCCTACGGCCTCCTCCACGTCTCCTGATGTACTGGCCTGTCTCCTGGTAGCGCCTCCATGCTCTGGACATTATGCTGACAGACACAGCAAACCTTCTTGCCACAGCTCGTATTGATGTGCCATCCTGGATGAGCTGCACTATCTGAGCCACTTGTGTGGGTTGTAGACTCCGTCTCATGCTACCACTAGAGTGAAAGCACCGCCAGCATTCAAAAGTGACCAAAACATCAGCCAGAAAGCATAGGAACTGAGAAGTGGTCTGTGGTCACCACACCACTAATTGCCTTATCATTTCCACCTGTTGTCTATTCCAGTTGCACAACAGCATGTGAAATTGATTATTAATCAGTGTTGCTTCCTAAGTGGACAGTTTGATTTCACAGAAGTGTGATTGACTTGGAGTTACATTTTGTTGTTTAAGTGTTTAAGTCCCTTTATTCTTTTGAGCAGTGTTATATATATATATATATATATATATATATAATATTATATATATATATATATATATATATATATATATATACATATATACATATATATATACATATATATATATATCCCTTATTCTATATCTCTCACCATAGCCCTGGTTTACATTTGATTACCTACACCAACTTCTAGCTTTCATCCTTTCTCCTTTTCTATATTGTTCTCTTCAAACAACAGGGCTGAAGTGGCTTTCAATTATTACTGACTATTCTTAAATAGCATTGAACCTTGCTGCAAGAAAAGCATATGAAAGCCCGGCATATAGACAACCTCCCACTTCCCCTCACTAAGGGTTCATCATGGATGACCAAAGAGTGTGCGGCAGTGTGGTGATCAGAGTAACGGGTTCATCATAGTGTGATCATTGATGTCCAGAGAGGGTTCAAACCCGGTCCCCCCGCTCTCTGAGGACGTGTGTGGATGAAGACAACGTGGTGTTGTTTTGTCCCTCATGTATTTTAAAGTTGAAATCTCAAAGGTTTCCGTTGCGTTGTCTCTGGCGATGAGAGCTCATTGCTCATGGATCCCAGCGGCGTTGAACCGACACCCGGTTCCTAACGTTCATAATGCTGCACATCATCGGACGGGCATGGGCTCCAGCCTCATGCTCAGCCTCATCGGCAGTAGAAAGGGACTTCACCGACGTTTATTTAACTCTTAAATCTTCAGGTTCATAAATGGTACTGACATGAGACTTCCATATTAAGACCTATAGCATTTTAAAATATAAATAGCTCATTATAAACGTCAAAAGTGTGATGGTATTTAACCGACAATATATTCGATATACCTCATGAATTCATGTTTTTTCTATGACTCTGTTATAAGGGCACTAGCAATAAAGGACAGGATTATACTACAGTTGTAGTCGCTATGTGTCTAGAACCTTGTTTCACCAACAGAGCCAGGTTCAGAAGTGAAAAGAACCTCAAAGCTTTACACCACATCCAACCCAGCCAGCGTGAGGGTTAGGGTCCTGGCCTGTGTAGTCACTGAGCCAACCAGACCACAGAGAACAGGGAACAACACAGGGAATTCTCCACCCAAAAGCACCTTAAAGTCGAACTCTGTAGAGGGATAAATACCGGAGCAGTTTTGAAAATAAGTTTCACAAATATCTGCTAAATCAACAGGGAGCAATGTCACCTGTTATCTGCTCAGTGATTTGTTTGGGAGGAGGCAATCTGTACATGTCTAAGATAGTGGAACAACTCAGACTGAATTATGAAGGGAAATTAAATAGAAATTCAGGATGACTATCGGGACATTTTTCTGGCCTCGTTTTCTGGAATGTTCCCCATCGCAAGCTTCAGCTGCACTGAATAATATTGATTAGCGGACTTGAGCTGTCGAACAGTCGCTGCCCACAGAGCTAACTCCCCCTACTTAGTGAAGCCTCTTGGCTGCCTCTGCTCTCTATACACACACCTTAAAATACAAACCCTTAAAGTGCACACACACCTTTAAATACACACCCTTAAAATACACACATACCTTAAAAACACACACACCTTTAAAATACAAACACCTCAAATACACACTCACCTTATAATACACACCCTGAAAATACACACACATCTTTAAAAGACACTCACCTTAAAATACACACACATCTTTGAAATACACACACCTTAAAATAGACATCATTAAAATCCACACACACCGTTTAAATACAAACACCCTAAATACACACATGCCTTAAAATACATACCCTTAAAATACACACACAACTATAAATACACACACCTTAAAGGGGACATATTATACTCCCAGGTCTGATTGGGATTAGCCTTAAGAGCCGTTTGGAAGATCTGCTCCATATGACATCACAGTGGGCGTGTGGGCGGCTTTTAAGGCGAATCACATTCAAACCTGGTGGTATAATATGTCCCCTTTAAAATATACACACCTTAAAATACACACACCTTAAAATACACACAAACCTTTAAAATACACAGAAATATGATGGTTATCTTTCTGTGTGTTGTCTCTAAACCCCCGGGGAGAGGACGGCCGACCGTCCAGACGACCGTCCAGACGGTGTTACTGGAGCCGGGGAGACAGACCCCCCTGGAGAGCAGGAGCACGAGACATCAGTCAATGGTCTCATTTCATACTGGAGCGAGCTGGCAATCGCTATCTGTGTGCTTGTATGTCTGTATGTATGTGTGTGTGTGCGTGCGTGCGTGCGTGCGTGTGTGTGTGTGTGTGTGTGTGCGTGCGTGCGTGCGTGCATGTGTGTGTTTGTGTGTGTGTGTGTGTGTGTAAAACAACATAACATAATGCCCAACACCACAATGTGAGATTTAAGAGTGTTTTATTACCGTAGGCCTACATGTTACAATGTGCATTTGCATAAAAACGTAAAACGATACACACGTACAGTATACTACAGTATACTAATGTACTATACTACTATACAATACTACTGTAGTATACTGTACGCCTACAGTATACCACTACAATATACTGTAGTATACTACAGTATACTGTAGAATACCGGTATACTACAGTAACTACGTCTACTGTATACCACTAGTATATGTACAGTATACTGTAGTATACTGTAGACGTACAGTATACAACAGTATGCTGTAGTATACTGTAGACGTACAGTATACTACAGTTTACTGTACGTCTACTGTATACCACTAGTATATGTACAGTATACTAGTATACTGCCATGAGAGGAACCACATGCTTAATCTTTACTGCCTCAAACAGATGTTCACGGCTCCCGCCTGGTTAAGAATCGACTCTGAAGTAGATTTTGCGCAGGCTAATAGACCCTTCTCAAAGAGGACACACACAGGTGCTGCTGCTAGTGCTAATTATGTACCAGGTCAAGAGTCATAGACTGAACCGGTGACACACAGACAGGACCCACCTGTCTCTGTGCCCCGGTGGTGGGGCGACAGGACCGCTCTGGGAAGAGGCTCCGGTGTCCATGTGAGCCGTCTCTGCTGGTTTAGTTCTCCACCTGCGTCCTCTTCCATTAGAGTAGCAGAGCCAGTGTTCTGAGCGACACCTGTCCTCAGTGAACAACATCTACACCAGGGTATCTTCAGCAGACACGCTGGCAGGAGAGGTGAGGTGAGGTGGAAACCCCCCAGGGCGAACCAATCCATGAAGAGGCTCATAACCAGTATGAATATGGATGAGACGTGAGCTATTAGTCAAATATTAATAGCTTTGTTCTTTTGAAACATGAGCATTAACCAATTTCACTATGAGTACAGCAATGATGCATTTCCATCTTGGAGATAATAGTTAACCGTATTTTCCGCACTATAAGGCGCACCGGATTATAAGGCGCACCTTCAATGAATGGCCTATTTTAGAACTTTTTCATATATAGGGTGCACCGGATTATAAGGCTCATTGAATAGAAGATACTGCAGTCAAATGTTTGACTGGGGTTGCGTTATGCATCGACTAGATGGAGCTGTGCTAAAGGGATGTCAACAAAACAGTCAGATAAAGACGTCAAACTTTATTAAGTGTTCTGACAACTCCGTTCACTCCCATGGTAACGATTTTGAAACGTTAATGTGCATATTAACAACATCTCCCAGCCTTATTCAGTTGGAAAATCGTAAAAGAAACGAATTCTTGGAACAGTGTCCGAATTGAATAGTTGGGCGAGTACGGCATCCAAAATGCCTGGCTCCCTCACGTCATTATCCGAGTCAGTGTCGCTGCTGCTGCCTGCAGTTCAGTGATTATTCCTGCCTTCGTGAAAGCTCGGATCACAGTTGAGACTGATATATCAGCCCAGGCATCCACGATCCATTGTCAAATAGTCGCCCGGCGCTTTCTCCCCGTCTTGGTGAACGTGTGTTTGCCTTCTAATGTCCCGTCTACACAAAGCTGATTTTTTGGTGAAACTGCATAAGTCTTCGTTTGTGTTTGCGTTTCGGCCGACCGTCCAGACGGCGCCGGCGAATCCGGTGCCCGAGACCGCACATTCCTGAAACCACCCTCAAACCTATGCGGTTTCGTGTTAGGATTCGTGTGTACGCCTGAAACGCAAACGATTATGGCATCAGCCCCCCACCAGCTGGGGGACATCAGAGTTGTGTTGAATTTTTTATTCATTATTTTTAGGTATTCTTTTTATAGCTTTAAATAAAGCCCCTTGATAAATGTAATTACTATCTGTACATTAAAAAGTATTTCTGCTCAATTTCAAAGGTTGAATCTCCTCGTGACTGAATGTATGCAGCACGGAGGCTTGATGCGCTCCACTATTTTCTTTGAAGAACCAGAGCCTTGAATATTTACTACAGCGTTTCTACAGCTCGATGCGGTTTCGAAATGACTCAGTCTTTACGGAGATATCCCTGAACCGCATAAAATGAAATTGGATCGTTTTTGCCCGTTTCGGCTCCGTGTGGACGGGGCCTAAGTGTTCACCATATATAAGGCGCTCCGGATTATAAGGCGCACTGTCGTTTTTTGTGAAAATTAAAGGCTTTTCAGTGCGCCATATAGTGCGGAAAATACGGTGGATTATCCATTAATACATCCTCAGTAAAACTGAGGATGTATTAATGTCAACAAATGATGTCAACAAAAGAATAATGTATGGATAACATGAGCTTATAGCTGCTATATTCCTGATCATTAGGCAGACATAAAGGTTGTTGAATGAAGATAATTTAAATAGCTTTGTGATTAGTCAAAGATTTTTCTTACAACCTAAACTCTGGTAATGCCCTTATTTTTATAAAAATATTCATGTGCAGCACTTTTTCCATTCCAGACACTGGGGACAGGCCTCACAAGACGTTTTATGTCCTTATCTGACTTTAAACCTTTACTGCAGCAGAGGAGATCCACTGCGCTTTGCTCAGCAACTTTCTCAAGGATACTAAAGCTCTGCACTTGTCCTCCCTGAGACCTCCAACACAAAGGACTCAACTGAAACACACAGCCGCAAATAGCTTCCAAAGAACAGAGAAGGAGAGAGTACATTGTGTGAAACATCAGCAACATACACTTTTGTGTGCTTGTTACCTAGGGACTCTTTTTGTCGTTTCCTTAGGTAGTACATTAATGAGACTCATAACTCATGTTTCATCCAGAAGATGTCCTTAAAATTTTTTGATTGATTATTTTTAATTGCTAAAATAGTTTCTGTTTAAACCACGTAAAAGAGATCTTCAAGTGTGTCCTTTGTTTCACATTGGGTTGTGTCTGCATGTTGTAACACAACCTTTAGACATATTTAAGAGTGTACACTTAAAATATAACTTGCATAATGTATATCATCAATGTTTATGATTCTTTAAATATGCCTATAAACCAAGATAAAGAACCAATAAAAAAAAACAATAAACACAGATTCAAAACACTAAAATCCATATTTTACACCACACCTGTTCCTCTACAGCGCCCTTTATAGCACTAAAGTCTTATTTCAGCCTCAATGGAGAGACAATTATTAATATAAAGACTGAGCAGGCAGGTGTGTCCCCACATGGAAACACATTGTGTGTGTCCCCACATGGAAACACATTGTGTGTGTCCCCACATGGGGACACATTGTGTGTGTCCCCACATGGTAACACATTGTGTGTGTCCCCACATGGAAACACATTGTGTGTGTCCACACATGGAAACACATTGTTTGTGTCCGCACATGGAAACACATTGTGTGTGTCCACACATGGAAACACATTGTGTGTGTCCACACATGGAAACACATTGTGTGTGTCCACACATGGAAACACATTGTGTGTGTCCCCACATGGAAACACATTGTGTGCGTCCACACATGGAAACACACAAATGCCTTTCTGAAACATCTCGACTCAAAGCCCTCGCTGGTCAAGAACCCTTCAGTGATGGACGATGAGCAGCCCATTTAACTCATTGAGAATTGAAAGGTCCTAAGCAGTAATTTGTGACTATTTTGGACGTCCAGAATAAGCCGGTAATCACGGACTGTGGCCGCCACTCAGCGTAATCACACACATTGTACTTCTGAGGACTGAGGTCACACAGCGACTCTACCATGGTGATGCCATCATCTAAACACACAAAACATGTGTATAAGAACTTATCATTTATCTGTTACGGTTCAGTTGTCTTTGAATCGAAAACAGATGTTGTCTCACAGAGTGATGTTAAAGATGGTTAAACAACGAGTGTTTAATGACTGCCATCCGCCCGGTGGACTGGTTTGGCCTCCCCTGCCGGTGGACTGGTTTAGGGTTTCCCTGCAGGTGGACTGGTTTGGTCTCCCCTGCCGGTGGACTGGTTGGTTTCCCCTGCCGGTGGACTGGTTTGGCCTCCCCTGCCGGTGGACTGGTTTAGGGTTTCCCTGCAGGTGGACTGGTTTGGTCTCCCTGCAGGTGGACTGGTTTGGTCTCCCCTGCCGGTGGACTGGTTGGTTTCCCCTGCCGGTGGACTGGTTTGGCCTCCCCTGCCGGTTGACTGGTTGGTCTCCCCTGCCAGTGGACTGGTTTAGGGTGCCCCTGGGGGCAGTGGTCCCTTCTTCTCCACACTTGGCTGTAGTCTGTAGGCTGTAGTCTGTAGGCTGTAGTCTAAATCCTTCCCACTCCACCTTTAAGCACCGTGGTGTTCAGTTCTTAATAGCTCATCTTTAATACAGAATGCTCTCCTGGGAACATGTATCTAACCCTATTTTAGTGTATTTTGGCGTTTCCTGTTTTAGATTATAGTCTTTACCATACAATAATAACTTTGATTATTGGATAAGGTCTATTACTTCAGAGGTGTAGGGTCAGTCCCGGTGTACCTCATGACTGTAATGACTGGCACACCCAGGATTAACTTAATGTGCTGCACCTCTGTGATGAAGCCTATTGAGCCGACCGCGCGGAAACTGTCTCACTACCCCCATAACCCTGTACCCCCATAACCCACTACCCCCATAACCCTGTACCCCATAACCCACTACCCCCATAACCCTGTACCCCCATAACCCTGTACCCCCATAACCCACTACCCCATAACCCTGTACCCCCATAACCCTGTACCCCCATAACCCACTACCCCCATAACCCCACAGCCCCTCTAGCCCCACAGCCCGACTGGCCCCTCAGCCCGACTGACCTCTCAGCCCCTCAGCCCGACTGGCCCCTCAGCCCGACTGGCCCCTCAGCCCCTCAGCCCGAGTGGCCCCTCAGCCCGAGTGGCCCCTCAGCCCGACTGGCCCCTCAGCCCCTCAGCCCGACTGGCCCCTCAGCCCAACTGGCCCCTCAGCCCGACTGGCCCCTCAGCCCCCAGTCCGACTGGCCCCTCAGACCGAGTGGCCCCTCAGCCCAACTGGCCCCTCAGCCCGACTGGCCCCTCAGCCCCCAGTCCGACTGGCCCCTCAGACCGAGTGGCCCCTCAGCCCGACTGGCCCCTCAGCCCGACTGGCCCCTCAGCCCGAGTGGCCCCTCAGCCCCACAGTCCGACTGGCCCCTCAGCCCGACCGGCCCCTCAGCCCGAGTGGCCCCTCAGCCCGAGTGGCCCCTCAGCCCGAGTGGCCCCTCAGCCCGAGTGGCCCCTCAGCCCGACTGGCCCCTCAGCCCGAGTGGCCCCTCAGCCCGACTGGCCCCTCAGCCCGAGTGGCCCCTCAGCCCGACTGGCCCCTCAGCCCGACTGGCCCCTGTGTTGTGTCAGCGTTGAGGAGGGGGTTCTGACGTCCGATCAAAGGGAATGCGGATCACAGACCTCTTTGATCCACCGTGGCCGCCGATGGGAACGCGAGGAAAAGAACGTAAAAATGTAAAACTTGTTAAATCACACCATCCAAGAGAATACGCTCAGAATATCAACACTGGGTAAAAGCACGATGGTCTAAAACCAGCTCGTATTATGTCGGGCGCATGAATATTGAACTACTGAGGTTTTCTATTATTTTACCTATTAAACATCTGCTACTTCTCTTTATAATAAACTCATCGCTGATTTACAGCAAATGAAAAACGTGTCAGTGAAAGTTCTAAAACCGAAACAATAATCTACAACGATGTGCATCGCTCATCATGTCACCGCTCTGAAGCGAGCAGAGGTAAGCGGAGGCCGACGCATGTGTCTGCTTTCGCCGTCAGCATTCGATGCCGAATCGACGGACTCTGAAACCTCCCGGTCGCCGAGCCGAGGGCCGTGACCTCCGACCCGGCAGTGAGGCACAGCGGCCGGGAGGTTCACTTGGAAATGGAAACATGTCCTGTGGACCCTGCGCTCCGATCCATCGCCCAGACACAGCACATTGACAGTAAAGGTGAGTTCACCAACTACCAATTAAAGTGATGGAGAGAGAGGTGAGCTGGTTTAGGGCACGACAACGACTAATCGATGTGGCTGGGTTGTGATGCTGGCAGCTCCTCCAGCTGATAAACCTGGGCTGGTAGGAGTAACAGGACAATGAAAAGCTTACTACTCTCTACACAAGAATATATAATCATAATACTAGCAAATCATAAAATAGTCATGATCACCATCATTACAGCTGGAATGGAGAACAGAGCCCCCATATGTCACCATTTCACGTTGATCAGGAGGTGCATACAGTCCACATCATCGTTCACATGTTAGTGTCCCGACTGCCCTGAGGCTGTCCAACCCACGCTCTGACCTCTTAGCCCCGTCTGTTGGAAGCCCTGGACTCATGACAATGACACGCAGAAGGACACATTCTCCTGCCGTATCTTGTTAATCCAAAGTGTGTGTGTTACGCTAAGTGTGTATATAGTGTGTGTAGTGTGTGTATATAGGCTAGAGAAAAGATCGATGGCTTTGTTTACCACACTTCCCCATCGTCTTCAGCAGTCCTATGTTCCTTACATATTGTAGAATACCCGCTGACACCCTAACAAGGTAATCTATTATATCCACAAGAATGTTATATCTTAAAAAAATATGATGAACAATAATGAAGCACGCTACATAAACCTTTACTGTAGCAATGAATAGATATATTCTAATATTCTAAGATACTGTATATATATAATATATATTATATATAATTATATATATATATTATATATATATATATATATATATATATATATAATATATATATATATAATACGTATATATATGTTTTAATTTCAATTGATTGAACCCTGTGATTGGACACTGATATTTAACGATATTATGCATACATTGCATCCTAGGGTGGATAACATTGCATTAGTATTCTGATACTTTAAAGAAGCAGTTCACAGTTAAAGGACCTCTCTGATGCCTGGTGACGGCCCCTAGCGACGGCCCCTAGTGACAGACTCTAGTGACGGCCCCTAGCGACGGCCCCTAGCGACGGCCCCTAGCGACGCTCTAAACCGAGCTCTGTGTGTTGCTGTGACCTCTCCTGGCCTCACCTCTCGTCAGTACGGTCAGCATAGCGGGAGTGGCCGGTGACGATGATGTCAGCGCTAACTCTGAAAATACTGAAACTTGATTTACAATTCAAATGAATAGTACAATAATAGAAAACATAAATGGAGCTTCAAAGATATACAACAAAAGATGTTCCGTGTCCATGTCCGTTTATCTATGTTTCTACAAATTTTCCTGTCCACAAATTTTAAACCATGAAATGATAGTAATTGTTTGCCTCTTCAGTTGCTTACATCGATTTTGTGCATGGCATTTTGTTATATTGGGCTCAGAGTTTTAATTGATCATACATACGGCCAAAGGAAGCAATCAGTCTTCAGGGAATCTATATAACGTAGTAAACAACAAAGCCTGTTCCAAGACAGAGTTCTGCTATACAGATCGATTCCTATATTGATGCAACAGATTAACTTTAGACACATACTTGGTTCACATAACGTAAGACTCTGGAAGAACGAAAATCAAGTATCTGCCTTCCTCTTGCAGTTGATGAAGAGCTGCCTCACTTTTCCGTCACTTTATAACAAAATAATTAACACACCTTCAAAAAGTCTTTGTCTGTAGCTTGCAACTCAAAAGAAAAGGTTGGTGTTACTTTTATTTTTTCTACAGATATTAATACTTTTTATCAGTCGCACTCTAATCAAAGCCGCAAAATTCACCATATGCCTGTGTTGACTTAGAAATATATATTTCTATGCTTAATGTATGAGGGCTTATCCTTCTTCCCTTTCTTTAACCCTTGAGATTGTTCAGCCTAATTTTAGCGGCCAAAAGTCATAGTTCTAATAAGTTATAGCTCTGGTCAGTTTCAGCAGGGGTCATTAGGGGTCATTAGGGGTCGTTAGGATGCTGGAGGATGTTTTATGTTTGGATGACTTGTAGAACGGTAGAACGGTAGAAAGTGGATTTGCACAAGGGTTAGTCTGTGTCTTAAACCTCTCTTCCTGTCATTATGTATAATAATGTGCTGTCAATTCTTAGCCTGCGTTTGATAATGCAACTGACCATTGTTAAAGTCATTATATCCATTAAATGAAATGCTTTGAACGCTAGTAGGGAGACCTGTTCATCACAGCATTAAGGCTAAGCTTGAGGCCAGCTCCTGGAGCTTCTGTCCCCGCTGGCGGTTTGACTATCCAGAGGAGATCTCCTGAGACTGTTGAATGGATAGAATATGAATTGTCGCACACTAATTGGATCGAATTTGAGTTATGGATCTGTGTTGTTGTTTCATTCATTGGGAATCGTTGGATTTTAATTGTCTCAATATGCTGAAGGTGAGATGGGCCAGAAGTATTTAAATGCTTTGTTTCCTATGATGTGTGAAAGGTGAGATGGACCAGAAGCCTCATAGCTATGATTGCTGTTATCGGCGAGTCGACAGCAATCATAGATACTTCCTTTTCTGGCAGGAATAACTTTAAAAGGGCAAGTGCTCGGTAGCTAGGAATTTACAGCAGCACCCTAGTTAACCACCACCAATCACCATAGCGTCAAACCAGAGTAAGTCACATCACACCTCTCTTCACTGCCGGAGCTTAGAGCGATAGATTATGTGTACACAATGGGGGGGGGGGGGGTGTCTCACTGACGACCAACCACATCCTGATGCCTTCAGCTCCAACATGGAGCCCGGGGGCTACCAGCGGGGGGCCGTTGGAAGCCCCGGGGAGGGGGGGCTCAGAGCCATTGGTTCTTGGTTCTTACAATTTCTGTCACGACTTGGTTGTTTGACCCCCCCCCCCCATTCTTGAGATGGTCATTAACCCCTAAAGGGCAGACATGGCGACCCCTTGTCCTGAAGCTTGACTCCCTCTCTGTCCCCTGGTTGGGGCTGTACGTTGAGCTGATCAACACAAAGCTCTCCCTGAGACTGGGAAGGGGGTTGATTGAGGGTCGACCCCATATTCTAATAGAATTTCAGTGTTAATAGACACTGCAAAATAGAAAATACGCTCAGAGATGCATCCACATTCTATGAGACCGTTGGCACACGAGACACACACTTACGGGGCATACGTGTCCGCACACACAGCCGCACACGCACACACAAAGACACGCATTGCATGCGCGAGGATTATTAACAGTGCTGACACCGCAGACCAAACGCAGCCGTCGCCGCCGAGTCCTCGTCGCTTGTTAGACGCTCTGTTGAGCACTTGCTATCCTGTACTCCCTCCGCCAGAGGACACATCTGTGGCTGAGCGACGTCTGCTCACTCCAGCTGTGGGGAGACCTCGCCCCGTGACCTCGGGAACGCAGCCTGCTGCTGCCGTTGAAGATCCGCAGGAACACAGACGGCTCCTTTTATACACCCGGCATCCTGACTCGTAATGCAGGACAACAACTTCACATTAAACAAAGTTAGGAACAGGTGCTGCCAAGGTCCCTAACTGACTGCATCATGTCTTCATTAAATCTGCCATTTAGTGGTTTTAGATTCATTTCCTCTTACTGCGTCCAGATACCAGCGACAGTAAACAGCATACATACAACCAGCGGTGTGTGTCCATTGGAAGCCACCTGAAGAACACAACATTTACCCTGCTAGGTCCTGGGGCTGAGTGCCCTCAGAGGGGCAGCACCCCTAGGGTCTCCCCATGGCCTCCAGGGGGACACGCAGCTCAAATGGCATTCATCCCACGCCGTGTTGTTGGTAAAAGAGAGAGGAAGGAGAAGACAGCAGTGGTTTGTTTTAAACTGGAGGTGGAGTTAGAGGGATGACGGTGGCGCAGCGTCTGGTGGAATTCGTCTTCCTGCTGTAACCGACTGGTGCTGCCGCTGAGTATGTTCCTGGGGTATGATGCCTCACATCAGCAGAAAATACATTTTTACTTATAATGGAAAACCAGCCCATTGTACCTAATATGAAAGTCTTTTTTTATACATATTTGTGTTGAACAATAAGTTAGTATCAAGCCTTTCTGCTATGATATCATTAGCACAAGGGACAGGTCTTTATACAGTATAGTGTATACAATAACTAATGCTGGCCGAGTTCGCGTTGGACAACTCTTACAGATCCCGAAACAATTGGTCGAAATAAAAGTGAAATGCCCGGCTTACCCAGATCTGAGCGTCCTGCCTTCAGACTTTAGAATGTATTTGTTTATTCTTCCTAAAAACGTTTAACAGGTAGAGAATGTTAAATCATTCATTTTAATGAATCCAAAATAAAAAACCTTTTTTTTATGGAATATGGAAGACAGTTGGTTTTTTTTAGGATTCACAGATAACCAAAGGAAAACCTTACAAAATAGAATACAATATTCAATTTATAACAGACTGTTTCAAATTGCTGGAAAGCTTGTGATGGTTTTTGGGATTCTAGGATTTCTTCTAGAAATGTAATTTATTTTCTCGTTTACGTCTCTATCCAAAGCCAATCAAATAAAATGATATCAACTTGTTTCATTTTCATTTCATTTTATTCTTTGCCAAGAAGCAGTGAGGTTGCATTGCCTGAACATAAATAAATAAATAAAATAACATTTCTATTTTAATCTCCCAGGAAAGGCTTTCACTGTTTAATAAGCTCCTTTGGCAATAACTAAGTTATTGTGTGAGAAAAAAATAATGCAGTATAGCTCTATGTTAAGTTTCACAAAATGACTAATAATATTGCAAAAGGCTTCCCAACTTCATATATTTTTGACAACATCCAATCCGATAATGATTCACTTGATTAAAGCGTTGAGATGCCAGACATATCTCCCCACAAAGGCTTGGAGAGACGGATGAAGAAGGAGTTGATGGTGGCCGATGTGGTAGCAGGCCCCTACACTGCAGCAGGGGCCCTGTTGGGCAGCTGGGAGCCACCAGGACGCCGGCCTCACGCCAAGTCAACGCATGAGTCAAGCATGAGGCTACAAGGTACTGTGCTGCCCTGTGACACCCTTCCTCTAAGATCACCTTTAAGGTCCTCCTTTGACCGCCACAGGTTGAGTGATCTTCTTCAGAGGGAATGAGTGTCCACTACAGCAGCGTTTTACCGCCAGCGCTACACCCGGCGGTCATACAGGGGGCTGAGCAGGCTGAAGGCTGCTGGGTAGGGTGGTACAATAATGGAAAAAGGATATTGGTGATCGACAATAATTATAAACTATTACTATTGTTCAGTAAATAAAGAATGATGGCTTGTTATGATTTACAAAAAATGTTCAGCCATCATATTTTTATATTGTAATGCTTTCATTGATTTTGTGCGTTTGGGAGACCCCACTACCTGCACTGCTTGAGGTGTCACTGGAGTGGGGGGCGCCGGCACTCGCCACCCGCCACTGCAGGTCTACTCATCAGTCCTTTACCGTTGGTCCATGAAGGTCTTGATGACGTTGAGTGTCTTAAGGTCAAAGTCTGGGCCACTGGCCCACATGCCCACATGCCCATGTTCCTTTTAGATTCTCATGTCATGACCCTACGACATACTAGAACATCATTCCTCTATTCTTCCATTCCTGCATTAACTCATTCTAAACACAAGGTTTAAGTCCAGGTAACATTATGCTTATATCTAATAGAACAGTCTTCTCGAAATTAAAAGGCTATGAGGTTTGGAACGGGGAGATAGTTTTGACACAGCTCCAAAACACACAATTCACCGTCTGTCCGGCCTCAAACAGAACCAGAAGGCTCATTTATATTCAGACCAAATTTAGGCACAGACTCCAATTCCTGGCAACTCAGAACTCTTAACAGAAGTTCAACTTAGCCCACAAATCCAATATAGCCAAGGTCAGGTGTTTCTGAATACAATTGCATGTACAGAGAGTGTGTCGCTGGGCTGTTGGATGTGAAGGATGACTAGCGATTAGAGAAACACAGGTGAGATGCAACGTGACGCTTACCAGTGTAATTATCAGGAGTACTTCTGCGCAGAATGACTGTTTGCTCGCATCCCCATAAATCACATGCACACGCATCCTCATGAATCTCATGGAAGTTTTGTGAAATTGGATCCAGATGCTTGCGTAGGCACACACACAAGCACACACACACACACACACACACACACACACAAGCACACACACACACACACACACACACAAGCACACACACACACACAAGCACACACACATACACACAAGCACACACAAACACACAAGCACACACAAAGCACACACACACACACACACACACACACACAACACACACACACACACACACAAGCACACACACATACACACAAGCACACACAAAAGCACACACACACACACACACACACACACACACACACACACACACACACACACACACACACACACACACACACACACACACACACACACACACACACACACACACACACACACACACACACACACACACACAAGCACACACACATGCACACAAGCACACACATAAAAGCACACACATAGACACATACACAAGTGTGTGCATTCCCACCCATGCATACGCATACACTCACACACTTTACTTTGAGTGCATGCTCTGACAGTGTCCCTGACAGCGATGCGTCTCCGAGAGGAGTAGAGAGGACAGCTTGGGCATAATTAGAATTAATGGACGGACCTGGAATAGGGAAATGAGCCATCACAACACACATCATCCCACATTATGGATCGCTTATCCAGTCCTTATACAGGCCAACCACCAGTGTGTCAACGAGAGAACCAAGGGAAAGAGAGTGTGTGTGTGTGTGTGTGTGTGTGTGTGTGTGTGTGTGTGTGTGTGTGTGTGTGTGTGTGTGTGTGTGTGTGTGTGTGTGTGTGTGTGTGTGTGTGTGTGTGTGTCGATCACTGTCTCGTTGGGATCTGGTAGAGGCAGCTGCAGGGATAAAACAGTGAGATGAGTTGCAGTGTTTCTTTAGAATAAGAGAAAAAAATATTAAAAGAAGGCAGAATAAAAATAAAAGACTATAACTTTAGACTAGATAAAAGCCTTGTAAATAATCGCCAATACATTACTATCTCGAGTCCTATGTCCAATCCTGAGTAGTCTGTGTTTTACGTTATTTAGCAACAGTGAAAGTGCAGCTTTGCAATGCTGACGATTTAGGAACATCGCAACCATCAGTCAGCCGTACCATCAAACCAAACTATCAACGTGCTCTCTAGACCAACATATCATCCAACAGTTTGGCAATTGCAGGTAGGCCTATGCCCGGTGTGGTCGTTGCTATTGACGGGATGCGCAAAAAAATAATTGCGCCATCAAAAGATGAGGACTTGAGGACCTGAGGACTTGTTCGTCAATAGGAGGAAAGTGCATTCCATCAACACGCAGGTTGTTTTTGATGCAAATTTTAACATGCTGGATGTTGTTGCAAAGTGGCCTGGAGCTACCCATGATTCACGCATTTTAATGGAGAGCGGTCTGAGGCAGCTTTTTGAGAGGCACCATGTACCAGTTGGGTGTCACTTACTGGGCGACAGTGGCTATCCCTGCAAGACGTGGCTCTTGACACCCTACCCTCAAACCACAACCGGGAAGCACAGTTAAAGTATAACATGTAAGTGATTACGCAGATTACGCTTAGTACTATGCGTAAAACACATCGTATTGGCTCTTTGACGCCTTTTATTTGTTGAATCCATGTTTATTATTGTTTACTGTTTTCCTCCATATATGTTAGAGCACACAAACATACACAAAATGTTGTGGAGAGAGAATTGAGCAGATGAAACGTCGGCTTCATGTCCTCCACGGCGAAATACACCTCACCCCAGAGAGGGCAAACACAGTCATCACTGTATGTGCCGTTCTACACAACCTCTGCAAGCGGAGGAACATTCCACAGCCAGACGATGATGATGATGATGACGTCGATGAAGAGGACGATGACCACGATGATGATGATGATTGATATGATGAATTTGGCCGTGTGGAACCGAGTGGACTGGCATTTAGGGATCACTTTGTGAATACATATTTTAGGTAAACACCTTGGCACAAATCAGTCAACACACATTGTGTGTAGATAAATAACATTTATTTTCTTTCAATTTTTCGTATTTTTATTTTTTGCTCTCTCTCTCTCTCTCTCTCTCTCTCTCTCTCTCTCTCTCTCGAACGTGCAGGCTAAAACGTCATTATCGTGGTCTGCACAAACTTGTCATCATGCGTGTATTCTGCTAATTGCACTGTCCATAATACTACTTGATAGAGAATTCATTTCTAGCCTCTATTTCCTTGTTTTTCGGTGATTTAGTGGGCTCGTCTGAACAAACCAATCACCGCACTGGACCGCCTTCTAAATTCGTGCATGAGAATCGATGTAATCCATAGCGACGGCGCGTCACTCCTAGTTCACTCTTAGTGATTCATACTTAGTAAGAGAAGGTCTCAGCAGCTTTGTGAATAACTTTTAAGAAAAAACTCCTATGTAAAATGTTTTAGCGCGAGTCAGGAGCACTCCTAGAGGTAAGATAAAATGCTTTGTGAATACGGCCCCAGATCTCTGGGCTCTGTAATTGCGTCACATGGCTTTTCCTATCCCTGCTATGCTGACGACACTCAGCTATTTCTCTCTTTCCCCTCATCTGATAAATCCCTGATTGCAACACGCATATCGGAATGTCTGGCGGATCTCAGCACCTGAACAACTGACCATCACTTGAGGCTCAACCTCAACAAAACTGAGCTCCTCCTAATCCCAGGGAAAGATTGCCCACACATGGATTTACTGGTCACCGTTGAGAACATCACTGTATCTCCTTCTCCAACTGCCAGAAACCTCGGTGTGGCATTGGACAATCAGTTATGCTGCAACGCAAACATCACTGCGGTGGCCCGATCCTGCAGATTTGCACTTTACAACATTCGCAGAATCTGGCCCTTCCTCACAAGGGAAGCAGCTCAGCTTCTAGTCCAGTCACTGGTCATCTCCCGCCTCGACTACTGCAACTCACTCCTGGCTGGACTTCCTGCCTAAACCTTTGCAGCGCATCCAGAATGTGGCAGCTCGCCTCGTGTTCAACCTACCGAAGTCCTCCCATGTGACCCCCCTCTTCCGGGACCTCCACTGACTCCCTGTAGTAGCTCGCATCAAATTTAAGACGATGGTACTGGCATACAAGGCAGTCGATGGAACTGCCCCTGCCTACCACCAAGCATTGCTAAAGCCAATAGATACTCTCTACACCCCGTGTAAAGGGTCAATAGATACTCTCTCTCTACACACCATGGAAAGGGTCAATAGATACTCTCTCTACACACGGTGTAAAGGGTTAATAGAAACTCTCTACACACAGTGTAAAGGGTCAATAGATACTCTCTCTCTACACACAGTGTAAAGGGTCAATGAATACTCTCTCTCTACACAGGGTGTAAAGGGTCAATAGGTACTCTCTACACACATGGTGTAAAGACTAGCAAAGACACAACAGAAAAGTGTGTTTGTGTGTGTGTGTGTGTGTGTGTGTGTGTGTGTGTGTGTGTGTGTGTGTTGTGTGTGTGTGTGTGTGTGTGTGTGTGTGTGTGTGTGTGTGTGTGTGAGTGTTTGTCCAGTCCTCCCATATTAATGTGTAAACCACATAACAAGTAGTCAACAGAAGACAATGATTTAATCCCACTGCATATCTCCTTGTTACTTTTAGATGAGAACCCCTGGCCAGCCTTTCGGACTGGGTGTCAGGCTCGGGCAAATCAAAAACAGGCATCCTTGGTTAGAGTGGAGGGAAAAAAAGTTAGGTAAATGTCAGCCAACATGCAGTTGGTATACACAATTGAAATCATCTCATCATCATCTCATCTTCGTCCGCTTATCCGGGGTCGGGTCGCGGGGGCAGCAGCTCAAGCAGGGGGCCCCAGACTTCCCTTTCCCGAGCCACATTGACCAGCTCTGACGGGGGATTCCGAGGCGTTCCCAGGCCAGTGTTGAGATATAATCTCTCCACCTAGTCCTGGGTCTTCCCCGAGGTCTCCTCCCCACTGGTCGTGCCTGGAACACCTCCCAAGGGAGGCGCCCAG
Organism: Melanogrammus aeglefinus; assembly: GCA_900291075.1. Taxonomy (NCBI): domain Eukaryota; kingdom Metazoa; phylum Chordata; class Actinopteri; order Gadiformes; family Gadidae; genus Melanogrammus; species Melanogrammus aeglefinus. The sequence goes on from OLKM01001615.1 coordinate 114,369, forward strand.
TGGGCATCCTTACCAGATGCCCGAACCACCTCAACTGACTCCTTTCTAAGCAAAGGAGCATCGGCTCTAATCCGAGCTCTCTCACGGATGACTGAACTTCTCAACCTATCCCTAAGGGAGAAGCCAGCCACCCTCCTGAGAAAACTCATCTCCTCCGCTTGTACCCGTGGATCTTGTCCTTTCGGTCCTCACCCATGCCCTCATGACCATAGGTGAGGATAGGAACGAAGATTGACCGATCAGATCGAGAGCTTTGCCTGCGGCCTCAGCTCTCTTTTCCTCGACCCAACTGAGTGCGGTGAAGGCGAACGCAATACCGCTCCCGCTGCTCCGATTCTCCGCGGCCAATCTCACGCTCCATCGTATCCCCACATCCGCAAACAAGACCCCGATGACTTGAACTCCTTCACTTGGGCTAAGAGACTCATTCCTACCCGGAGTAGGCAAACCAACCGGTTTCCTGCTAAGAGTCATGGCCTCAGAATTTAGAGGTGCTAATCCTACATCCCAGCCGCTTCACACACCGGGCCGCCATCCGATCCCAGTGAGTGTCTGAACGTCACAGGTCGATGATCAATCAGGACCACATCATCTGCAAAGAGCAAGTGACGAAGATCCTCAGACCACCGAACTGGCAACCCTCCCCTTCCCCACCACGACTGGGCGCCTCGATATCCTGTCCAGAAATATCGCGAAACAAGGATTGGTGACAAGGCGCAGCCCTGCGGAGGCCAACACCCCACGCGGAAAGGAGACTGACTGGCTGCCGAGAACCCGGACACAAGCTCTCGCTTGGGGGGACAAGGATTGATGGCCTGAAGGAGAGACCACCCTAACCCCATATTCCCGCAGCACCTCCCACAGTTGTCTCCCGGCGGGACCCGGTCATATGCCTTCTCCAGATCCACAAAACACATGTAGACCGGATGGGCAATACTCCCCACCCCCTCTAGGATCCTTGCGAGAGTGAAGAGCTGGTCCGGTAGTTCCACGTCCAGGGCGAAAACCGCATTGTTCCTCTTCAATCTGAGGTTCAACGATCGGGCCGAACCCTCCTTCCAGCACCTTGGGGTAGACTTTACCATGGGAGGCTGAGAAGTGTGATACCCGGTAATTGGAGCACACTCTCTGGTCCCCTTTTTGAACAGGGGGACCACCACCCCAGTTTGCCACTCCTTTGGCACTTACCCGACTCCCATGCCAATGTTGAATAGGCGTGTCAACCATGACAGCCCCTCAACACCCAGAGCTTTAGGCATTTTTGTGGCTGGATCTCATCAATCCCTGGGGCTTTGCCACTGCGGGGATGTTTAACTACCTCAAGACCCTCCATCAGGGAAATGGACGATGAAACCACACTCAACCTCAAGCTCTGCCTCCATCATAAGAGGCGTGGTTAGTCGGATTCAGGAGTTTCCTCAAAGTGTTCCTTCCAACGTCCGACTACCTCCTCAGTTGAGGTCAACAGAGTCCCATCCTTACTGTACACAGCTTGGATGGTTCCCCGTTTCCCCCTCCTGAGGTGCCGGATGGTCTTCCAGAAACACTTTGGTGCCCGACTGAATATCCTTCTCCATGGCCTCTCCGAACTTCTCCACACCCGCTGCTTAGCTCCGACACGGCAGCGGCTGCAGCCCTCGAGCCTGTCAGTACCCTGCAACTGCATCAGGAGTCCTCCGGATAGCAAATCCCGAAAAGGCCTCCTTCTTCAGTCGGAACGCTTCCCTGACCACTGTGTCCCACCACGGTGTCTGAGGTGTTACCGCCCCTTGAGGAACCTAAGAACCCTGAGGTCACCAACTCACCGCCGCAGCTTCAGCAATGGAGGCCTTTGAACACTGCCACTCCAGCTCAATGCCCCCAACCTCCACAGGAATGCTAGAGAAAAGCTCCGCCGGAGTGTGAGTGGAAGATCCCTAGGACAGGGGCCTCCTCCAGACGTTCCAATTCACCCGCACTACTCGTTTGGGCTTACCGAGGTCTGTCCAGAATCTTCCCCCATTCCCTGATCAACTCACCACCAGATGTGTGTCGGTTGACAGTTCAGCCCCTCTCTCACCCAGTGTCCATAACATGCCGCCTCAGATCAGATGACACGATTACAAAATCGATCAATCCAGATCTTCGGCCTAGGGTAACTCTCATGAGCACCCTTATGTTCGAACATGTGTTTGTTATGGCCAATCCATGACCAGCACAGAAGTCCAGTAACAAATGACCACTCGGGTTTAGAATCAGGGAGGCCGTTCCTCCCCAACCACGCCTCTCCAGGTGTACTCATCGTTGCCCACATGGGCGTTGAAGTCTCCCAGTAAACTACGGAGTCCCCTACTGGAGCCCATACAGACTCCATTCAGGGTCTCCAAGAAGCGAGTACTCTGAACTGCTGTCGGTGCATACGCACAAACAACAGTCAGAGTTTTCCCCCCCACCACCTTAGGCGTATGGAGGCGACCCTCTCGTCTACCGGGTAAACTCCAACACCGCGGCGCTCAGCCCGGGATTATGAGTATCCCCACATCCCGCCCGGCGCCTCATGCCTATGGCAACTCCAGAGAAGAAAAGAGTCCAACCCCTATCCAGGAGTACAGTACCAGAGCTGAGACTGTGCGTAGAGGTAAGCCCCACCAGATCTAACTGGTACGCTCCCACCTCCTCACAAGCTCCGGTTCCTTTCCCCACAGTGGAGGTACATTCCACGTTCCCCAGAGCCAGCTTCTGCCGAGCTCAGGGTCTGGTCCGTCCGGGACCCTGGGCCCTATTCACCGCCACCATGTGGCAGCGGCACCCGACCCCAGTGAGTCTCGCTGCAGATGGTGGGACCACAGGACGTGTGTGTAGAGTCCAGTTTTGAAATTCATAATGTTAATCACTATGCAAATGAGAGTATAGCTAATTCATGGTCATTTTTAAGGTGCAGTAATTTCACACTTTACACAATTCAAATTACTGTATGGTATGTAAGATAACAACAGTAAGAGCGCTAAATTAGAGCAATTGAAAAAAATTTGAAACAATTGAAACATCAGTCTGCTGTCATCTCCTTCTCATGCACTGGTTAATCCCATGTTGTAAAACAGTTCATTAAAATTAATTTGAGTAGATTTTGTGCCTTATTTAGCTGTGCTGATTAAAGGCAACTTTTCATTTTTGTGTTCTAATTTGGTTCATACTGTTAGTAAAACTGATAAAACCTATTCAGCTTTCCATGATTGTGTGATATCATTATAAGCGCCACACACGTACACGTAACCCGGTGGGGGCAGTTTGTACGAGGCTGGGAGGGAATCATCAACAGTATACCCACTACAATACAATTAGACTACACACTGGGTCAATAGGGTTACTCTACACACACGGTGTAAAGGGGCAAATAGGTACTCTACACCACACGGTGTAAAAAGGGGTCAATAGGGACTCTACACACACGGTGTAAAGGGTCAATAGGGACTCTACACAACGGTGTAAAGGGTCAATAGGGACTACTACACAACTGTGTAATAGGGTCAATGAGGGACTGTGTTGGTAAAAACCTGAAAGTGGCAAGTCCAAGGAGAACGCTTGAGAAAAGTGCTTTGTGTCCTGAATGGTTGAGTCTCTTGTTTATGGACTGTTTGTGTCTGGTTGTGACTGTTGTGGTCTGTTGTGTAAAGACTGTTGTGTCTATTGTTTATGGACTGTTGCATCTCGTTGTTTGACTTGTGTATGGACTGTTTGTGTCTGGTAGTGTATGGACTTTTGTGTCTGTTGCTGACTGTGTGTCTGGCTGTGGTAAGGACTGTTGTGTCTATTGTTTATGGACTGTTGTGTCTGTAGTGACTGTTGTGTCATGACTGTTGTGTCTGTAGTGACTGTTGTGTATGGACTGTGTGTCTCGTGGGGACTGTTGCATATGGACTGTTGTATCTCTTGTGTATGGACTGGTGTCTGGTAGTGACTGTTGGTTATGGACTGTGGTGTAAGGACTGTTGTGGCCTATTGTGTATGGAACTGTGCGTCTATGGACTGTTGGTGTCTGTAGTGACTGTTGTGTATGGACTGTTTGTGTCTGTTGGTGACTGTGTGTATTGTCTGTTGTCGTCTGTTGTGTATGGACTGTTGTGTCTGTAGTGGACTGTTGTGTATTGTCTGTAGTCGACTGTGGTGTTATTGTCTGTTGGTGTCTGTTGTGTATTTGTCTGGTTGTGTCTGTTGGTGTATTTGGTCTGTTGTGTCTGTGTGTTTGGACGGTTGGTGTCTGTTGTGTAGTGCGACTGTTGTGTCTTGTAGTGATCTGTTGTGTGATTGTCGTGTAGTGACTGTGCTTATTGTCTGTTCTGGTGTCTGTTGTGTATGGGGACTGTTGTGTCTGTAGTGACTGTTGTGTTTGTTCTGGTG
>OLKM01001616.1:0-27500 GCA_900291075.1 Melanogrammus aeglefinus
GAGAGAAGAGGAGAGAAGAGAGAGAGAGAGAGAGAGAGAGAGAGAGAGAGAGAGAGAGAGAGAGAGAGAGAGAGAGAGAGAGAGAGAGAGAGAGAGAAGAGAGAGAGAGAGAGAGAGAGAGAGAGAGTAGAAAGAGGAGAGCAGAGAGTAAAGAGAGAGAGAGAGAGAGAGAAGAGAGAGAAGAGGAAGAGAGAGAGAGAGAGAGAGAGAGAGAGAGAGAGAGAGAGAGAGAGAGAGAGAGAGAGAGAGAGAGAGAGAGAGAGAGAAATAGAGGGAGAGAGAGAGGAGAGAGCGAGAAAGAGGGAAGAGGGAAGAGAGAGCAAGAGAGAGCAAGAGAGAGGGAGAGCAAGAGAGAGAAAGGGAGAGAGAGAGAGAGAGAGAGAGAGAGAGAGAGAGAGAGAGAGAGAGAGAGAGAGAGAGAGAGAGAGAGAGAGAGAGAGAGAGAGAGAGAGAGAGAGAGAGAGAGAGAGAGAGAGAGAGAGTCTGGCCTGCATGCACTGGAGGAGAAAGCCACACTGTGTAAAACCCATCGAGTGTCGAACTAGAGGTAGAAAAACCAAACGGCTACAAACAACCAATTCTCATTCTACTGGCTAACAACGAAAACTGCCCCACTACCCCCCACCCCCCCCCACTTTGACTAGCGTCAAACGGTGCAAGGCTAAGCTAACGTCTACCAGGGTCAACGGCCGCGCCACACACTATCCAACAGGTCTACACACAGGGTCATTTCATCGAGACATTAGGGCTGTTCACACCAGTACCTCCTGCGCTTACCAGAGTGGTCGACCCATTCCATTTGATACGAGGCAGACATGGAAGAGACAAACTTAGATGAGTATCACAGCACAAGGGGGGGGGGAAGCCAGAGTCAGAATCAACACAATATTGCAAAACAAAACACGTTTTTTTTTCAAGAAGTGACAAAAAACGCTAGACAGACGAGCACAAGACAAACAATCCTTCAAAAAGAAAAGCGGTTTAATTACCCCGAATGGATTCTTAAGAAGGGTCTTATTTCTTTGTTTAATTATGTCAGCGGGGTACGCAAACTTGGTAAATCCGCTGGATAATAAATGTAAATCTAGCCAAGGGATTAGCGGAGCAGAAGTCATCATGCTGAATTTAAATCCAATCTGATCTGCTGACCTTGGAGGCTTTACTGCTCGTTGGATTGATCATGAGAGCGGTGATTCTATCAATTATATTTTCATTTTCGTTTATATTTGTTCATTCAAACTATGTGTTTATTATATAGATATATATATATATATATAATTTTTTTTTTTTACTAAAAGCACACCTCAACATCAATGGACAAATAAAAACCTTAAAATGAGGTAGAAATTGTAAAACAAATTAGCAGCGAGGATTTTTTAAAATACATTTAGATTCGGTCCTCTAACTAAACAAAATATTACAAAACACAACAAAAAGTTACAGATTTTTTTTCCGCCCTAACCTAAGCCTGGGGGAAAACAAAAACAAAAAAAGCCCCAGAAGGTTCCGGTGGGGCCGCCCCCATGTACCATGTTCATGTCGATGCCGTTGGTGTAGTTCCAGGCGTGCTGGAAGTACTCCTCCAGCCGCTGCCGCAGCGGGTTGGGGATCTGATGGAAGCGGATGAACTCCTTCACCCGCAGCATCTGCAGGTGGTAGCGCGCCGTGCCCGAGTACAGCCGCTGGATGATGGCCGACACGTTCCCAAAGATGCTGGCGTACATCAGGGCTGGTGGAGGGAAGAGGAGGAGGAGGGAGGGAGGGAGGGGAGAGTCGTGGTGTTAAAGGACTCCTTGTGTCTTCTTCGTTTTTTGCCTTGTCTCCTGCCGTTTTTAAACGTGGAAACCACCCCCCCCCGCTAAAAGTAGGCAATTGACTCCTTTCCTGTTGCCTGTAGACAAGGGTGGCTTTCTGTTTTGTTTCTTGTGTTTCGTGTTCTGTGCCATGAACGCGCTGGTAAACAGGGTGAGTGTAAAGTAGTAAAAAGGTTTGGTCAACGGTAGAAAAGAGGGTTAGTAAACGGTAGAAAGCAGGGTTCATGAACAGTAGAAAAAGGGTTAGTAATCAGTAAAAATAAACAGGGTTAGTAAACAGTAGGGTTTCAAACTCAGTTATTTTATTATTGCATGTTGTTCCTTTCTATTTACATGCGTATGTTCGGAACTTCAAAGGTGTCATGTTTCCATCGCTGCCGATCTGAGCTGGAGCTGATGGCTATTACGGAGTCAATTGTCCCGGGAATTAATGCTGATTGTAATTTTTCCCACAAAAGACAAAGCCAGATGTAAATGGGTGACGGTGGGTTTTTTGCCCAGTTGCATAGGGACATAAAGTTAACCTCTCTCTTTGTGATTTCCTTTCAAGATGAAAGAATTTTATTTGGCATTATTCTAGCGCACATTGCTCAATTTAATTGTATGAAGTCCTTTTTATCAAAAACATTTGCTTTGATTTTATTTTCCTCCAGGAGTGATGTGGATTAGCCATTACATTAGCACACGTCCTTTACGCATAGAGCTGTATACATCTATTATCACCGTCCTTGAAATCCAAATGTCAACCTTATAAGTTGTGCTCCCAAAAGCACACAAACTTAATGAGACTCAATCGTTATCTGTTTACTATTTGGTCATTGATAAGATTCTTTTATTCAAAGTAACAAAGTAAATGAAGGTGAAAAAGTGAATTCAGATGCAGGTCGTTAAGCAGCATGGAGAAGTACTATTCCACGGGCATCTTGCTCAAGGATAACTACAGAGAAGGGTTGGGACATTGGGGTTAGAACTCAGTACGTTTTGGCTGGGAGTTGACCACTCTCACCAACGCCCTTCCCTTAGCATCTCACTGTTTATCTAAATCGTCGACGCAACAGATAGCTTGAGGGCAAAGAGTCGAATATTATGATGGTGTCCATTTCTCAGTGCTGAGAGCAGTTTGGAAACCTTCCTCATTCTGGGACACATTCACACCACCCACTCTCCTTGTCCCTGTCGGTTGATGGCCGTCCTCCAAACTGAAAGGTAGGAGTGTGTGTGAATGTTTCTTTTGAGGAATCCCATTGCCAAGATTTGCAGGGACAGTCGTATCATCAACTGAATTATTTGATGATGCCCTCAAGCCAGGTTTCTCAAACAAACTTACAAACACAACCGACCAAAATCCTATTCTAGCATGTTTTGCTTCACAAAACTCGAACCGCAGATGTGCTGAAAAAAAAAGTGGTTGATTAAAGAATCTATTTTTGATGAAAGATCCTATTTATAGTTGATCCTATTTTCTGCCTTCCCTGTTGGCTTCCTATTCATAGGAAGATGAGAAGTTACTATTTATAGGGAGATAAGAGTTAGTCCTCTCTCTCCAAGACCACAATTCCGGAAGATTCCAAATAAACCCGTGAATGTTAACATGTGAAGCTTGAATCAAACCCCTGAGCCTGGCAAAAACACTGCCAGGGCCACGGATTATGATTCCCAGAGTGACCAGGCCATGCTCAGAAAGGTATTGGACAACCTTTTTGATAATCGCACATAATAGCCTACAATTATATTTAAATAAACATGCTTCGCTCACATCCGATGAGCATGACGCAGATGGAGAAGATTTTCTCGGAGTTGGTGTTGGGGGAGACGTTCCCGAAGCCCACGCTGGTCAGGCTGCTGAAGGTGAAGTAGAGCGCCGTCACGTACTTGTCCTTGATGGACGGGCCCGAGCTGGGGTCGCTGTAGTTGTACTTCTTTCCTGTAGACCCCCAAAAAAGTCAAATGAGTTTTTACACTTTGTTACACTTTTGTTGAATTGAAGGCCAGCGTAATACTCATACCCTTAAGTTATGTACTGTGAATAGATTGATATGATTTGTGACACACTCTCGTTATGGGTAAACAAATAACAAAAAAGCTAACGCTGTTTAGCATCGCTCTCACATTAGCATTGCACTTCGACACATACTGTGTCAGACACATTATCAATGCATGCATTACTACAACAGACAAAACTAATAATAATTTACAAATGTAATATGTAAATTATGTAAATGATATTGTTAATCGGAAATGCTCATCGCGGCAGCAGCTCACCTATGGACACGCCCAGGTTGTCCAGCCAGCCAATCTTGTGCTCCAGATAGGGCTTCTCCACGTTGCCGATGGCGTACCAGATGCAGGCCAGCCAATGGGCGATGAGCGCAAAGATGCACATGAGCAGCATGAGCACTGCCGCGCCATACTCAGAGTAGCGGTCCAGCTTGCGGGCCACCCGCACCAGCCGTAGGAGACGGGCCGTCTTCAGAAGCCCGATGAGCGTGGTGGTCTGGGGGGGGACGAAAAAAAAAGAAGACAAAAACAAAGGTTTAACCACGAAAGTTAGCATTTTGGCTAACTGAGCGACGGTGTGTTGTTGGTATTCGTTGTTTGCGGTCCTGTTTTTTGCTGTCTACACATTTTTTTTGTGGTTTGATACTGTCCCGTCTAAATTTACAGTCAAATGTATAAGGCGCACACAGTCAGGCTGAATTCATGTCCTTATGGGCGATAAACGTATTATGCACCTTATCTCTGGAATGAGCTACGGTGAAATGTGATATCTCCATTACTCATCCCTTTGAGGGATGTTAAAATGCCCCAGGCTAACAACCTTGTCCCTAATGTTCAGATTGATGTATCTGTCTCTCCGTAATTGTCCTGTTTGTGATATTTTAAGTAGGTGGAATTGTTTCATGACTCTCTTGCAAAAGAGATTTCAATATTGAAAAGAATCCCTGATACGAGCCAGTCCCACAATGAGCTTTCCACAAACGTGCCGTTTTTTAGAGGCAGGTCAAGGAGGGTTGGGGTGTGGCCCTGAGCAGCTTGCGGCCCCGGTACCATGCGCTCTGTTTACAGTGAATGTATCGCAAAGGCGAGGTGCACACAGCCTTTGGCCGTGTTCTGTAAATATTCTAGAACACTCTGGATGCTGTGGCGGGAGTCCTAAAGCTCTATATATAAATAATATAATATTAACCTTATACTATATCATATAATATATATTATCATTGCCAAAAGCTGTGTGCACCTCCAGACGATAATATTAATCTCAAACGATTGCGTCGGGTTCTCCGACGTCTCTGGTTCTTCCACTTCCACATCAATCTGAAGTAGACTGAACCGCACCATGGGGGGGGGAAAGGGATTGTTGCCCGCGAATGTTGAGCGCGATGGTCTCCCGCCGGAGCCCCGCTGCTCGCTGCCGAGGCACTACTCCCTCGACAGCGGGCAGCGTCAAGGGAGGAAACCTCGCAAAATGAAATTTTCATGTCATGGGACCTTTAACTAAAAAAAATTGTAAATAGATAAAGATTTTTAAATCGTGAATCATAGTTAGACTCAGGCTTCGAAAAAGGAGGAAAAGGAGGAAAGGGTTTAGGGTTTCAAGGAAGCAAACAAGATAGCAATAGCAATAGCAACTATTTTCACCACTACACACCACAAAACGGTCCTGCGAATCATACAAACAAACACAGCTTTTCAATATTTAGCTTGACAGTTTTACTCAAGGGGACTTTTTGTTGAACCCTCTCCCCTTACACAACAGGAATAACAGAAAAGCCAAATGCTGCGTCCTCATACCAATTTCGGCAACAAAGCAAAGGAAAAAAAAACATAAGCTGCATAATCGTACACCCAGAGGTCATTCATCATAGTGACACGGACTCAACACACAGTATGTTTGAACCCTCGTACGATTTCACGTGGATCATGTCAGCTCACACCCAACTGAAAATTCCTTCCAGGTCAAAGGTCCAAAAAAAAATCCTTTTGGAGCTTTGGGTGTGGCGAACCAACAAGAAAGTGTGACATATTTTGGAAATGTTCCTCTGAGGTAAAAAACTGACAGATGATTGGCCAATTAAACAGACACACTTTGTTGTCTGTTTGTATCACCCTGTTTGTATCACCCGACTTGGACGAGAAACACGCCTATATAATTGGGGTATTTTGAAGGCCGCATTTTAAACTGTAAATCTATTAGCTAAAGGTTATTGACGGTGGGGAAATCTGTGTCACTTCATCATTCAATTATAAACCTCTCAGACTTAACTGCCAAACAATAGAGAAAATAAACAACGATTAGGTTCTCATACTCCATGACACACACACACACACACATGCCAAGCCGCGCGTAAACACACACAAACAAACACACACACACACACACACACACACACACACACACACACACACACACACACACACACACACACACACACACACACACACACACACACACACACACACACACACACACACACACACACACACACACACACACACACACACTATCTCCTCCTGTTCCATCTCATTCAAAGCACTATAATCCTCCCTTGTCCTTTTTGCTCGCTGAGCTAAATTACCGCGCAGGCTGTTAGCAGGAACCGCGGCTATGGTGGTGGATGGAGGGAGGGAGGGAGGGAGTAGGGGGGGAAGGAGAATGATATCACCGCCGGGCACTCTGTAAACACAATAAAGTGAGTGTTAGCGGGCGCTAATAGCCCACCCCGCTCCCTACCGCGCCAGACAATTACAGGCTAATATCCCCCGAGAAATGTGCAGTGATGACGACAACGATCTCCCCCCGCCCCCCCCAAAGACCCTGCCCCCTGCGCTCCCTCACCTAGCTTGCGATAGCCTCGCCCCCTCAAGCGCACCTGGAGCACAGATAAGGGGCAGAAGGAATGGTATGACTGTACCTCGTTTTTGACGACGAGTTGATGTCAGACGTCGTGGTTGGGTACAGAGGGCTGCGAGTTGTTCTTGCGCCTACACGTGCACATTCAATACACACACATCACCACAGACACACACACACACACACACACACTAACGCATGCATTGCCCACATAAACGCTCCCACAAACACAAAACCACAGTCACAGGCACACAAACGCGTGTACTCTCACTCCAACATGCCCACACATGTTTACATGTATACAGGGGCAGATACACACGCTAACGACAGACTGAGTCACACGTAAACAACACGTATCTCAATTTCTTGTGCCTTTGGATAATGTTGATGAAACACTAAAGGCTGTCTGACTGCCAGAGCAGACAGACATGCATATTGCCCTGGGCAGAGCAGACATTCTGCTATAATGTTGATTCAAATCCGAGCCTCCAATAAATTGAATTTAATACCAGTTCAGGGCTGGTTGCCCCGCCCCTCCCTAATGCCTCCATTAGCTGAAATATCTCTCTGAGCCATCTCAGCTTCAGAACAGCCCTCCTGATTAAATACTTTATACTATAAAGCCTTTCGGAGGCAGGACAGTCAGCAAGGGTTAGGATTCTTGGCTCAAAGGTTCCGGGTTTTCATCCCAGATGACTACAGTCTAACCTGCTGGCCTCCCTGAGAAAGCAGCCCTGAACCCCTAGTTGATACAGCTCAAAATAGCTGGTATCAAGTAGCTGAATCCCTGGGATACCTGTGGACCAAAGCTCAAAGACCGAGTTGTAAATAACAAAGTCCTTGTCTCTGTGCACCGTTTGCTGCCTGCCTCCCAGTAACAGCAGGGACACAAGTGGTGTACAACCGGGTTTGTTTGTGTGTTTAAAACCCGCTGAGCTGCTGCACGTTGTGCGCTGTACACTTTGTACACTTTGTGTGTGTTCCTCTGAGCGATGAAGTGTCAAACGTCTGTGAACAGCGTGTACTTCGCCGTCCTTCTGGGTTCTTCCCCCGGAGTTGCAGTGTCTCGTTACTTTGCTTGTCACGGCTAAATTTAGGATCAAGGCAGATCTCCATTTCAAAGGAAAAATTATTTTTGGGTTAGAATTGGATAATATATAGGTTGAACTGTGTCCATTGTAAAAAAATGACTCTCGAGTTGCTGAAAGTGGTATTACCTAAAGTGGCCGGCCCAGGGGTAATCATGGGATATCTTTGTGTAAATTCTCCACAGACTACACCGGAGACGAGAAAGACTCATTTCAAATCCTCGGGTGGAATACAAGCACAGAGATTAAAAGATTTGCAATCTCCTCATGACAAGAGACTCTGCAAACCTATCCTGGCTGTCTGGTGGAGGGGTGAGAGCAGGCAAATGCTCTGTGCTATGAACACAGAGGCCTCTGTACGAAAATATAACCATCGCAAAGGAGTGGCCGTTTGTAAATTAGCCACAGCTGATTTTTTTGTTTTTTCGACTGATCATCTCCGGTGCTGGGGAGTCCTTCTGAGGGGAGGTGGGGGGCAGACTGGGCCACTCCACAAGGTAATAAACCAAAAAAAAAACTCTCGTCCATGAGAAGAGCCCAGGGGCCTACTTGGGCCCTGATGACATCAGTGAAAATCTTGAAGAAGAACTCGACGGTTTCCCAGGCAACCAAAAAAGGTGCACAGGATTATATTTAAAAATAGTCTCCTGTGTCTCTGGCGCCGAAAGAAAGGAACAATTCTCCAATATTACACGGGGAAAATGGCAGAGCGCTCAAGCTGTGACAAGGTGGGGTTGGCGCCGTAGCGTGCAGTCGTCGGCCCCCGAAGGAAAGTTGTGCCGATGCTGTCAAGATTCACCCTTTATCTTGCGTGTCACTCATGGCAGCAGGACTTCTTCTGAAAGGTTACTTCAATTAAATAACCCGCTTAGACAGTCAGATAGCCGGGACTAGGTGAAGACGTAGTTATTTTTTCACAGCTTCATACTATATCCCGAATGAACTTGGCCTCAACAATAATTTCAGTCAATCTCCATCCGAGTCATCATTGGAAGCCATATCTGTGTCAGAGACAATGTGATCCATAATATATATTGTATGGTGGTGGTGGTGGAGTAAATTCTAAATTGTTCCATTGCTACTCGACTACTAAAGCCAGAGTTTCATCGGGTTAGCGTTAAGGTAAGACTAATTTTCAAAATATTTTTTGAAAATTGTGTGTCCTTACACTCCTATGTTAGTGTAAATCGGGGACCTGCCTTGTGGGGACTGTCCTTACACTCCTATGTTAGTGTAAATCGGGGACCTGCCTTGTGGGGACTGTCCTTACACTCCTATGTTAGTGTAAATCGGGGACCTGCCTTGTGGGGACTGTCCTTACACTCCTATGTTAGTGTAAATCGGGGACCTGCCTTGTGGGGACTGTCCTTACACTCCTATGTTAGTGTAAATCGGGGACCTGCCTTGTGGGGACTGTCCTTACACTCCTATGTTAGTGTAAACAGGGACTGCCTTGTCAGGGACCTGCCTTGTTGGTGGACTGTCCCTTACAACTCCTATGTTAGTGTAAATCGGGGACCTGCCTTGTGGGGACGGTCCTTACACTCCTATGTTAGTGTAAATCGGGGACCTGCCTTGTGGGGACTGTCCTTACACTCCTATGTTAGTGTAAATCGGGGACCTGCCTTGTGGGGACTGTCCTTACACTCCTATGTTAGTGTAAATCGGGGACCTGCCTTGTGGGGACTGTCCACCTCAACCAGAGGGAACCAGATACACACCAATTTATCACATATTCAGGCCTCACAAAAAGGGGCGCTGACACACACCCGTGTCCCGCTGCGTAGGGACGACGTACATGAGTGTTACCGTGGCGACATTCTGCTGTCGAGAACGCTCGTGCCAGCTGTCACTCAACTGCCAGCTCTGCTCCCCTAAGGCCCCTCATCTCACCTCACAAAGGGCCCCGTAATGACTCAGCCACACACACACACACACACACACACACACACACACACACACACACACACACACACACACACACACACACACACACACACACACACACACACACACACACACACACACACACACACACACACACACACACACAAACACACACACACACACACACACACACACACACAACACACACACACACTACACACACACACACACACACACACACACACACACCACACACACACACACACACACACACACACACACACACACACACACACACACACACACACACACACACACACACACACACACACACACACACACACACACATACTGACAACTGAGCAGTTACACACGTACAAACAAGATGCACACACAAAAGCGCATGGACGTACACACAGACAAAGGCGCTCAAGGTTCACACACATTCAAATTCAAATGAACACACATAGACACAAAAACATACACACACACACACACACACACGTGTGTGCCGCGGTTGGGCCGCTACATCAAATATCTGTATATGGCTGTTGTGTTATGTCACACATTGTCGGGAAACTTAAATTCTATTTTCGGTGACACCCTGGTCTGTTTTTATTGCATATTAAAATCGACCTGTGCCTTGACGGATGATCCATAAAAGTATTTAATGTGTCGCTGAGATATTCTGCAGCCTGCTGTGTCATCGCCTGCAGCTCGGTTCAGACGTGTCCCTGAGCGTATGATAATAGGCCGGACTGTCAACTAGGGGCGACCGTGTTTCGCCCCCCCAGTGGACGGTTCCGGGTACAATCCCCGGTGCCCGCAGTCGAGCCTGTAGGACTTTTAGAGCTACATGGACATTAACCCCGACCCGCTCCTGAGGCTCAACAGTTTTGGATGAAAGTCTACTTAATCACACAAAGACATGAATTAATTCAAGGTAAATTAATTCAAATAGCAATGGTAGATTTATATTTAAGAAATACAGATCAGATCAATCAACCTAACCAAACACACATTAGTCCACCCACTCCCAACTCGTTTGACCCGCGAGCCAAAAATGACCACATAAACACACACACAAACACACCAACCGACTCAAACACAAAAGCCTGGCCCCTTGGCCTAGTCATCTTGTCTGGCCACCATTCAATGATGTCCCCATAAACAAAACCACAAACACACACACACCGACCTACACAGGAATGTACATGATCGTGGGCACACCTCCACTCTTTATTTAGAATATTGAATATGTATGCTCTCTCTTATCATTTCATACGCGTCCTTTGTCTAAACCCAACAGGACACACATGCTACACCCTCCATTGCTACAACCTCTGCAACGCTAGTGTTGTATTCTGACCATGTGTATTTTTAGCAAGCTCTCTTTCTAGCTCTGACCGTATTCATGGCTCTTTTCCAATGTCTAACAACATTTGCTTTGCCAAGTCAAAAGCTCTTCCCACCGTTCACCACGAGCCCCGCGTTCCACCGATACACACGGCCAGCAAGGGTAACTATGTAAAGCAGAGGGGGGGGGGGGGGTGAGTCACTCATGTGCAAGTCACTAGCAAGTCTCAAGTCATAACCTTCAAGTCACTAGCAAGTCTCAAGTCATAACCTTCAAGTCTCAAGCAAGTCCCAAGTCAAGTCACACAAAAATCTGAGGATCTAACCCAGTTTCCACATTTAAAAATCGGTAAAGAGTGGTTCATAAGTTGAGTTTTATTAACATTAACAATAACAATGTCTTAACATTAACAATAACTCAAACTATTCCAAACATTCCAGAACCATTATGTGAAGTTTGAAAATGTTTTTTATGATCATTGATCATATGATCATAATTTCCAACTTAATCTAACTTTAAAAATGTCATTTTGAGTCATCTGTCTCAAGTCTAAGTCAAGTCCCAAGTCATGAAGACCAAGTCAAAGTCAAGTCGAGTCTTTTATCAGTGTTAGTCAAGCAAGTCTCAAGCCCTCAAATTTGCGACTCGAGTCTGACTCGAGTCAAGCCATGTGACTCGAGTCCCCCATGTCTGATGTAAAGTAACAGATTACTTTTTTAAGTAACGAGTAACGAGCAACAAGTACAGAGTAGCGAGCGAACGCTACTTTAAAGTAACTTCCCCAACACTGCACACAACACCCCAACAGAAAAACGTCCGCCCTCCTCACCTCGTCGGAGCCCGAGCCGAAGATGAGCAGGTCGAAGGGGATGGCGGCTACCATGTCGATGAGGAACCAGCCCTTGAAGTAGTGGATGGCGATGCGCGCCGGGTGGCTCACCACCTCCTCGTTGACGTTGACGTAGGTGGTGCGGAAGTTGATGAGGATGTCCACGATGAACATGATGTCCACCATGAGGTCCACCACGTTGAGCGGCGAGCACGAGTAGCCGCACTCGCGCCGCCGCTGCTCCTCCAGGTCGTTGAGCAGGAAGGCGGCCGAGTACGGCGTGAAGATGGCCGTGTAGATGACCAGCAGCAGGATGAGCCAGTCCCACACCGCCTTGAAGGGGCTGTAGTGCAGGATGGTCCACTTGTCCATGCGGGGGGTTTGTAGCTTGTACTCGGGCAGCACGTCGGCGCCAAGCGACAGCACCTGGAGTAGGGTGGAGGTGGGGGGGGGGGTGGAGGTGGAGGGGGAGGAAGAGATGGGGGAAGGAGGAGGTGGTGGTGGTGGAGGAGGAGGAGAGGGAGGTGGAAGAAGGAAGTGGTGGAGGGGGAGGAGGAAGGAGGAGGAGGAGGTTAGGGGAGGTGGAGGAGGGGATGGAGGGAGGAGGTGGAGGCGGAAAGGGGTGAAAGAGGAGATGGAGAAAAGAGGAGGGGGGCCATGATGGAGGGGGAGGTGGTGGAGAAGGTTGGGGGATTGAGGACGGAAGAGGTGGTGGTGAAGGAGGGTGAGACGGAGAAAAAAGGTGGAAGAGGAGGTGGAGGAGGAGGAAGAAAAGGTGTAGGAAGGAGGAGGAGGTGGAGAGGGAGGAAATGATGTTGAGGAGAGTAGGAGGTTGAGGAGGAAGGGTAGGAGGATTCAGTTTGATCCTCTCCTGAGATAAGAGATAAGGTAACACTTCACTAATCCACAAAGACAAATTGCTATTTAAATGGTGCTTGATAGATAATCATTTTCATAAACGTTTTTGACCTTCATTCATTCACGTTTTGTATTTTGCAGGAGATACCTGATAACAACTGACGTACAAACACTTAAAGGAATGACAAGATACACACAGATACAACAAAAACAAGTCTTTTGAACACGCACACAACAAATGCTTTGACCAATGTACTGCAAACACGTTTTAATGTTGATTCAGTGCATACAGCACTTCACACGTTTTCACCAATAGCTATAGGGGGGACTCATCATGGGAAACACTTTGCCAACAGGACATGACTTCACTCTTCCTGTGAATAACTCCATTAAGCTAACAAGCTCTAATCAGCTCATTTGTGAAACCTCGGGCCTGAAGTGTGTGACCGAAAGGTGTCGGTACGGAACGCTTTGAAATTACACTACGACTTACTGGATTTGTTAATTAGAATTAGAAAATATTTCTTATTATTTCATGTAAATTAGTTCCTTTACATTAATAGATGTATTAGTTTGGAAATCGGAATGCAGGGTTCCGATTTCATGTCACAGAATCGGATTTGTGTTCGTAGTCCATGCGTGTGTATGTGCAAGGCGTCCCTATCGGCAACCCGTATGTAACGGCTCGACAGAGAGAGAGAGAGAGAGAGAGAGAGAGAGAGAGAGAGAGAGAGAGAGAGAGAGAGAGAGAGAGAGAGAGAGAGAGAGAGAGAGAGAGAGAGAGAGAGACACAACACACACACACAGAGAGAGAGAGAGAGAGAGAGAGAGAGAGAGAGAGAGAGAGAGGAGAGAGAGAGAGAGAAGAGAGAGAGAGAGAGAGAGAGAGAGAGAGAGAGAGAGAGAGGAAAATTAATAGAAAGAGAGAAATAAAGAGAGGAGAGAGGGAGGGAGTAAGGAAGACAAGGAGAGATAAAGAGGGTTACAAGAGGGATAGAGAGAGAAAATTGCAAGCGGAGATGGGGAGCATTAGATGGATAGAGAGACAGACAGAGTTTGAGAGAGTGGGAGAGAGAGACAGAGAGATTGAGAGAGTGCAAGAGAGAGAGACAGAAAGAGAGATTAAGAGTGACACAGAGAGAGACAGAGATTGTGAGAGAGGGAAGAAGGGAGAGAGAGAGAGACATCAACAAACGACAGATTCAAACGAGAGAGGCGTGCGTGAAGTCTCAATCACCGCCCTCCATTCTCAAACTGCTGATCACCGTGGTAACCGCCGTGAACGAGATGATTGGTTGTGTGTAGGGAGGGGGGGGGGGGGGGGCGCGGGAGGGCCAGAGGGGTGGGGGGGGAAGGGGGCCGGTGAAGGGGGGGTGATGGCGAGACCGTTTCACACCTTGAGAAGGGAATTGCTTATTAGAAAACAAACCACGAAGCGGCACGACCGCGTATTGGGTCATTGCGCTGCAACCTTAGGCGGTAAGTCGCACGGAAATACTTAAGAGGCTAGGGGAGGGACGTGACCACGGATAAATCAAAGCAGAGGCCCTCAGTTCGATAACTGCCAGGGTGGTGGTCGGATCGTGATGCCATGGGGCCGTCAGAGAACCGCGGTGACATTTCAAAGACTCACGAGCAAATGTCATCAGGTTTCAACAAACGGACGCGGGATTTCAAAGAAGCCTTGAAACGTTTCGAAAAATCCTTCCTGGAATTTCAAAGAACTTGTCATGAGGTTTCAAATAACGGTTGCAGTATTTAAAATGACAATGGAGATTTTTTTTTCATATTCATGTGTCATCATATTTTTGATATCTTTCAACATTTGTTGGAATTGTCTGAAGTGTACAAGTAAATGACTTTTTGAATATAAATGAAAATGTATTTAAATGAACACATTCTCATCATTCACACACAAATGCTATCCCAAATGCTATACCAAAATCGATACACATGCACTCAAACCCATATCAACACACACAGACAGACAGACACAGACACACAACACACACACACACACACACACACACACACACACACACACACACACACACACACACACACACACACACACACACACACACACACACACACACACACACACACACACACACACACACACACACACACACACACACACACACACACACACACAAACAGTATACCAGAATGATCCTAGTAGTAATCACAATCCGTTTCCTGCCTCCACCTGCCCAATCAAGGCCTGATCTCACACCACAGCATTACATAATGAGCGTCAAATTAAGGCTAAGGCACCGAGACTATACAGTCGCACACAGGCTCAAACCCGGACAAGCAACTCACAGCTTCACAAATGGAAACCTCCCCTCAATGCATGCTGGGTAATCCTGGGAATGAGCTGGTTGGTTGGCAGAGTTACAGCCGCGTCCCAATGTGTGCTTTGGCCAATTCTGTTTCTAAATAAATGATCGGCTTTTAATTATTAAAACACACCTACTGTAGCCATCACCATCCCAGCGCAGATTGTCTCTCTCTCTCTCTCTCTCTCTCTCTCTCTCTCTCTCTCTCTCTCTCTCTCTCTCTCTCTCTCTCTCTCTCATCTCTCTCTCTCTCTCTCTCTCTCTCTCTCTCTCTCTCTCTCTCTCTCTCTCTCTCTCTCTCTCTCTCTCCCTCGTTCTCTCTCACGTGTTTGATAATGGAAGACTTGTTTCATCTTTGGCTGGGACTCAAATGTTATGCAAATGAGGGTTAGCTTTCTCCCTTCTCCGTTTCTCGGCGGGCGTATGCTGCGTAAGAGAGCCTGGGCTATTATTTATAAATCTAGAGTGTTGTTTTGTGTTTCCCTGAATCACATGGGGCCTCGCGGCATGCCCTGAGGTGCTCCACATCGAGGGACCTAGCAATGCTTACGCTAACACGCATGCTACGACCTCTTCAACTCCCTTTCCAACAACGATTCTACGTGTCCTGACCGAAATTCGTTCCTTTACCGTGTAGGGGTGTGTCTTGAAAAAAATAGTTTTCTCGAAACAGAGTGTCCTGACAGTTTCAACCTTAAGCCCGCTACTAGATGAGTCCCCACAAAACATTACAATGGAGAGTGTTAAGCGTCTTGACTGAGACTCAAAAATCTTTTTCTCCAAAGAGTGTCCCGACACTTTCAACCTCAAGCTAGCTACTCTACAAATCCCCACAAAGCCTTACACTGGTTTGTGTAATCTGCGAGCTGAGTGATGCCTGCGGGGGCATAAGTGTTTCCCATATTGTTGAAAAAGGTGTTAGACTTCAGACGCATTACACCGTGTCCATAGATTTTTGGTTACTTGACAGAAAATTAGCAATGGTTTGTCAAGCCTCAAAATGCAGACTAGAATATATATAATATTCTACGAAAATGAACTCATCATAAGGTTTCCTGGCCGACCAATTCATCGGTGACAAACCATCCCAAGGGAGCGAGTACACCCTCCTGCCCGCTGGACTTGTAGATATGTTGCCTCATCGGACGATGGCTTGTGTGTATTGATTGGTTCTGTATGTCCACCACCGATTGTTGTTCAGCCAGTGTGTGTTTTGCATGTGTCTCTGTTTGTCTTATGACAGCCATGTAAATGTCGCTATTGCTGACCTTTTCGTGAGCGCTACAGGAACATCTCTGGAGGCTGATGAGGGTGTTTCTAATCCCTCCGTGAGCTCAATGGCTCGTGTGTTAACCCGTGTAAACCATAGAGGGTTGGCAATAATGGGCAGGAGGCTAATTTCACGTCACACATAAACTCTGAGCTCTGGTTAACCGATAACGACATTTGCTATTGTTAAAGAAATGTAAAGGCGACATATTATACCACCAGGTGTGAGTGTGATTAGCCGGTAAAAGCCGTTTTGAAAATCGGCCTCTTTTGACATCACAAGTGGGTGTGTCCACCAAGATGTATCACGGATAGATGAGCAGCGTTTGCTACGGTCCACTGGGTAGGCTGGTAGACTGATCTATCCATCACATGTCAGAAGAGGCAGATTTTGCAGCATGTAATGGCTAATCTCACTCACACCAGGTGGTATGATATGTCACCATGAATATGCTGAATGATTCATTCATTCATCACGACCGAAAGTACATCACTGATCATTCAGTTCCTGCCCTTCCCTCACACACTCACACTCACACACAAAAACACAAATTCCTCACATCTGCCACTGTATCCATCTCTCAGAGGATGACCCTTGACCCCTGTTCTTGTAACAGTAGAGAGATAGCCAGGCCATCTGCCAGACGTAAACTAACCCCGGGGGATTCCGTTTCCTGTTAATCATGCGTGACGCGGTCGTCGTGGGATACAGCATGAGGTCTGACGCTGGTCGCCGGTCGGCTGACCGCGTGACCCTGCGAGAGTGAACCGTGTTTTGCGTTCCATCATCATTTGTCGTGGTCCGAGGCATCGGGTGTTTTTTTTTTTTAGGGGGGGGGGAGCGGGTTGTGTAACCTTGAATTACCTTCGGAATTTCCTTTGGGAGGGAGACAGAATTTATCCATCTATCTCTGTTGTATGTTAAAGGGACGTTTACTGTAGTTTGTTTGGTTTGAGTTTTCCAGAGTTTAGGTCTGAGGTTCTGCTGTTTATAATTAATGCAACCTTAATGCAAGGGACCACAATGGAAATAAGCCTTTGGGCTTTATTGTGTCATCCATGACTATTTATGTATTTTAATGTATGACACAGAGTACTGCTCATATTTTATATAAAAATGGTCAAATAAAATCAATCAAAAAAACCTCCATAGATCATTTCCTGTTCTCATGAATTCCCTTTTAAAACAAACTCATCGTCATCCTCAACCATCTGAGCTCCATGAGCGAACGGAAGCCCCCCCCCCCCCCCCCCACCCCTTCACAACAGGGTATCCACTGGTGGCAGTCGGGAGGGGGGGTTTCCAGGCAACTGTCTGATGGACAGGGTATGGGGGACTGAGTGCTGAGAGCTGATGAATAATTCAGCAGGCTGGGTTTAAAATAGCTCGGTGGTGACTATCCTTTTCGCCCGGCCATGAATGGCTCATTTTCCCAGTGCTAATAACCCTGCATGGCTGGTGGCCGGGGGAGGGGTGGGCAAGACAAGGCACTGCACCTGGGGAGGGGAGAGGGTGGAGGGAGGGGGGAGGGGGAGGGGGGAGCTTGGAGGGGGTGTTGGCGTTCGGTCCTGTTGTTGATTTTTTAATATCCGGCGCCGCTGCAACAAGGGGACCGGGGGGCTTTTTCATCAAACGGGGTAGAAGAAGGGCTTGGGTTCACCGGTGGTGGGGAGAGAGGTGCATGATGAATATACGCCATATGAAACTATTGTTTGTTCCTTTGGTCTGGGTTTGAGTCCTGGAATTGTTGAATATTGATTAAGGCCTTTGGTCTGGGTTTGAGTCCTGGAATTGTTGAAACGGCCTTTGGTCTGGGTTTGAGTCCTGGAATATGTTGTTAAGGCCTTTGGTCTGGGTTTGAGTCCTGGAATATGTTGTTAAGGCCTTTGGTCTGGGTTTGAGTCCTGGATATTGTAATAGCATGTCATTCAAGTGATTTGGTTCACTTTGCTAGTTTGTCAATGTTGATACGTGTCCTGAATATAATTAAGACGTCTGGTTTGCTCAGGGCTTTTGTTTACGACTTGTTGGACAAGGAGTGAAACCGTATTTGTATTGAATTCACTGGTGAGGTACATGAATCGCTAGAGTTTTTGTTTTGTGCTATGTTGTTTGATCCCCGCCGAGGAATCACATATATTGTTTTTATGAGATAATGATGGACCCCCAAACTAAACGCTGGCCAAAGGAATCGATCTGGAAGGTTTTCAAAGACTGGGTCACAAGAAAACCAGACGAAGTGAACCAGTTGGGTTGTTACTATTGTCCTCTATGTAAACGCGACTTTATCAAGCATGTCAGCAACGAAAAAGAAAGAGATGAAAGTTGAAAGACAACTTGCTCACAAGTGAAAACTGCTGGGAAAGACAAGAAGAGCAGAATTCTAACCAACTGCTTGCCGATGATATATTCGTTTGTAAAGGATGAATTGACCATCGGGAGAGAGACCTACACAGACCGCCTAGGTCAGAGAAGGACGTATGAGCGGCCGCGCCCACTCTCTGACTACAGGGCGGTCGCCAAACGTGGGGAGCGGTGACCCAAGGCAGTAACGGAGGAGAGTTTTGGGAGTCTATGGTCGCATGTACCCCACACCGTGCCGCCAACGTGTGCCCAGTAATGCGGGAAAGTTAAACTCGTCTGCCTCGATGCAGGGCACCATGGTGGGTTACCAAGTCAAGAGAGGAGGTGGTTCTCGGGAGTCTATGCCGATGTACCCGCGTCACGCAACGTGCGGCCCAGATGGGTTGTAGGGTGCGCAGTCTCGCGCTGGTTCTACAGCGCTATTCTACAGACACAGTGTTCTCGCAGCCGTCACAAAGCTTTGTAGGCGAGTGAACTGATCATGTGCCAGTCACCCACGTGCCACGGAAGGGAAATCCATCTGCCCACCTGACTCTTGCTCAACTCAGGCCGCTGAGAGAGATAAAAGCGCCTGAGGGACGCACAATCCTCTATGAACCTCAGCCCGCGAGAGACATCGAAAACGGGAGCGCGGAGATCGATCCACCCAGCAAAGAGAGGCAGTGCCATCAGCCATGGATGAAAAACGAAACAACTGATGCTTCTGTACGACCTCCACCCCTACGATGGGCTTGCTATTTTGTTCAAACACCTGAGCAGCCTCTGAGCGCATCACGATTTCGATACGAGGTGGAGATGCCCTTGAGAAGACGGAATGAGACCCAGAGAAGGGATGGGAGCCATAAAGCGTGGATCCCCAAAAGCATCCAAGGCACAGGTCAACTGGACAACAATCACACGTTGTTTGCAGAGAAGGAAGACGAGAGTCTGGACCAGTTCAAGCGAGCGCTTCTTCCGAATGTTATATTTGCTGCAACTCAGGCCAAACTGAATATGATTAGGACACCATCAGACCAGTCACCAGGACTTGCCTTTGAAGACCCATGTATCTCCAGGCAGGACTGCCGGAGATCCGAAGGGCAGAAAAAGACAAAGGTTTCCCGGCTGGACAACACCGAAGCAGCACAAATGGCAGAGAGAGCAAGGAATTCGGAGAAAAGGTGGATCCGAAGATGAGAGTCAAGGATTCGATTCCTGGCGGGACGAGGAGAAAGGGAATGGCAAGGGAACGAGAAAAGATATACCCAGCCCAACAGGAAATAGAGGAACGATTCCTCTCCGCCATAAGACAGCGACAGAAAGAACTTTCGACCCATGCCAACAACTGTGGGACAAATGGGACACTGGCAAAGAGAATGTGAAGCCCTCCGAGAAGGGGTACGCGTGAGCCGCCCCAAACGAGAAACCAGGGAACGGAAAACTGCCTGGAATAGAAATTACAGTCGCAGAGGTGGTGAGAAGAACTCGGCCGCATATACGAATCAAATGACGGAAACCAACAATAACCATGGAAACCAGTGAAGGTCAGTGAGTCTCTCCAAGGTGTCAGACAATATTCTCAATCAGACAGATGTCTCCTGGATGGACTGAGACCAATCATAAAAAGATCTTGAATGACAGGGAATCATATCTACAAGACCTCAATCCAATCAAAACCATGAGGGGCACATAACCAAATCTCATATTAGTATACTCCGATCCGCTGTTCGTGTAGCGCTAAGAAGACGAAGTGGATACCAGTTCTATGCCCAACTGCAATTTAGTTTGATCACCACTCTGAATGACACTTCGTTAGATTTTGGCACGCAAATTGACCTTGATATATGGAGTGACGAAGATAGGGAGTCGTTTGAGTGTTTGTTTATTTTCATCTTCTTTATTTCTTTGAGTGTTCTGGTTATTTCTCTTTCCTTTATTCTGTTACGAGGGGAGTTAGGTTTTCGAAAGGATGCTAGGCACACTTTTTGGTCACACCTCCCTCTCTAAGTTCATGTTGGCTCCTTCTTGACGACAACTGCTCAGCTTTAGAAACTTTTTGTTTCTGTTTTTGTTTTATTTTTTGAACAAAGGGTTCAATCATTCATTTCATCATCACAAGGTTATTGAGAACTATGATGACTGATTACTGATTACTGATATATAACCATTTTCGAGATCAAAGCGGATTAATTTTTGTATGAAAATTTTTCATTGTTTATCGAATCAATTAAGACAATTAACAAACCATAGTTGATTATTATTACTGTTGGAGAGGCTGTGACCAATGCTCCCCCATGACTGATTCTGCACTTTTCTTTGCCCAGGAGTGTTCGTCCTGACCATCCTCAATCCCCCATCACACCTGCGGTGGCCCATCCATCAACTTGAAAAGAAACTCTGTTGCAACTGCTACTCAAAAAACTAACTGAGTCATGATGTTACAAATGGGTGGAGTTTTCACTGCCAAGACAGAGGGAGGGCCTGGGAAGTTGTGACCTTCTTGATCTTTTATAAAATTTTATCTGTTTTGGTTTAATCCATGTGTAACCTAATGAGTTTGTTATTTTCTTTTATTATAGTGGCCTACACCTGGTTTACTTGTGTATGATTTGAATTTACTTGTTTTTTGCCTTTTATCTTTCTTTCATTGATGTTAGTTAATTATTAATGGGTCAACCAGAAAAATCACTGAAATTCTCTTTTGTTGGTTGATCTTTAATAAACTATGTTTAGGTAAGATGACAAGAGGGAGGAAATGTAGAATGTTGGTGTATTTTAGTGTCTCCTCTTAATTGTTCATATTTCTAGTCGAAAACAGGCCCAGGGCCTCCTCATACTGAATACAAGGTGTTATCCCCAACATCTGCTGCATTGTTATGTGTCAGGGTAGGTCGAACCAACCTGGCCCTCCGGGACATAGCCAGGGCCAGATAACCTTATCAAGGGAGAGTGCGTCTGTCAACGGTGTTTTTATCCATCCCTTTTTGTATTAATACTTCGCCCCAACCCTTTGGTTCGACGAGTAGAAGGGTTTCGACAGCCAAGGAACAAGTCATCGACCACCGGGTCCACTATAGATTATTCAACCTAAGTCTGTATCTCGCTGTACATCCCGGAATAAACCATCTATTCAACTCTCTACTCCAACCTGTCAAGCTGTTTTGATTTCGACTTCAAGAATTACTACTACGACTGAAAATACACAACGCAGAGTCTGTCCGAACAGTTTAGAAATAAGCTGAAATCTAACAGAATTCATGACAACTTGTTTTTGTGAAGAGGAAGCTATGGCAGTGGAACAAATGAGTAACTAATTAATAGTTATTTAGCACAGCGTTTCTCGAATGGGGCTTTTCCTGTGTAGCCCTAGGGATACTTTGAAAGATGTAGGGGGTCCTCATAACATTAAATAAATGTATCCTTCAGTTATTTTTATGCTGGTTACGAACAGCTGAAAAAGAAAACCCAATATAAATGTGCTGGATCTGAATATCACCTTAATAAAAAGAAGATCAATCGGAATGCTTGCTATATTCTTTTCAATGAATGACATAAAACCCCGAATCGAAGTATTTGCAACGCCCATGTTCATGTTTACACACAATTAACATGCATATAGCTTCAATTTACAACTCAAAAAGAGAAGGGGTGTGAATGGGTTTATGAATGGGTAGACGTGCTTTGAGTGGCCACTGGTTAGAAAAGTGCTGTATAACAACCCGGTCTCCCGAAAATACGTGACACTGTCACATTATTTTAATCTATTGTTCGTGATCAGGGACACGTATTTTCAAAATTTTCGTGTCAAAAAGCACAATTTCCAAACTGTCATGGCAACGTCCGCTCGACACATGGAATTGCGAAGGCATTGTCTGTGATAAACTTAACAATGTGACAGATTTTGGCCACACCGTTTTCTACTTAAAATAGTCTGTGATAACTAACAATACGACAGCTTTGGGCCACACCGTTTCTTCTAAAAAATAGTCTGTGATAACTAACAATACGACAGGCTTTTGGCCACCCGTTTCTTACTTTCGCCCTTTGATTCTGCTGAGAAATTGTAACAATTCACGGATAATTAAATGCAGGTGGCGCTGCTCTGTAGGCAAAAATACGCGAAGGAAACAAGGTAGCTGCTTCAATCTGTTCTTTTTAAGATGGTATGTCCTTGATGTTTATTGTAACTAGCCCATCTATTGTCTTGTTCTTGGCTATGTGAATGAAAGTCTGCGTCGATGCCTCGCAAGTCCAGTGTCCGAGCGGACGTTGCCATGACAGTTTGAAAATTGTGCTTTTTGACCGCGAAAAATTTTGAAAATACGTGTCCCTGATCACGAACAATAGATTAAAATAATGTGACAGTGTCACATATTTTCGTGAGACCGGGTTGTGTATAAATGCCATCTGTTAAGTTTCGCTATGCATAAAGAGAGACATGAAGTCTCTCTTTGTGTCAAAAAGAGAGCCATAAAGACATATAGTCTCTCTTTATGTCAAAAAGTGATTTTCCTTGATGTAGGAAAACTGTAGTTAATGTCTACGGCCAACCCCCTTATCACCCGAACACTCGATTCTCCATTAATCATCCTCCAATCAGAAATACCCTTCTCATGAATTCCCCATTCTGTGCTTGATCATAGCTCACAAAGATTAAAGACACGCCACCACTTCTAAAAATACACCCCTTGTTGCGCTGAACTCTTAAATCCTGTATTTTTTGAGAGTGGTGCGCTCCATCCGGAACACTACAATTGTGTTTCCAACTTTTTCCATATGAAAGGGAACAACTTTAACTTTCAGAGAAGTTCCTCAGAAACTTTTAGGGTTGTTTGTTTACCTAAAAAAATCTTCAAAGTATATCACCAGTTGAGAACCTCAAGCTTTGTTCCCAGAACATCTAAATAGCCCCGCTATTATTATGAAGTACTATTCAGGACCAAAACGCAACACCTTTGCCAGTTCCAAGAAGTGGCACAACTAGGTAGACACTTGTTGTCTTGTAGCAATATCAACATTTCTTGTGCAAAAATGACAAGAATTAAATCACAAATTGGAATGAAGCACAAACACACACACACAGACACGCACACACACATTTTTTATTAACAATTAGAACAAATTAAATCACAAATCTGACTTACAAACACCAAAACGTGAATGCGAGTTCGCCGACGTTGTTCCTCCCATGTCCCAGTCCGCCCCCCCCCCCCCGACGGCGGCAGGGCACTCACCTGCGTGACCTTGTCGGTGACGTTGTGTGTGTTCTTGACCTTGGGGGCGATGATGGTCTTCTCGGAGGACGGCGGCGAGGGGCAGCGGCGGTCGTTGTTGGCCTCGGAGAAGTTGAGCGTGATCAGGGGGATCTTGTTGATGGCGCTGTACCTGTTGAGGTTGGAGTCCGACGTGGAGCCCAGCAGGCTGGAGCGGATCTGATTCAGAGGTCCTGGTGAGGGGGGAGGGGGGGAGAGAGAGAGGGAGAGAGGGGGGGGGGAGGAGAGGAGAGGGAGAGAGAGAGAGAGAGAGAGAGAGAGAGAGAGAGAGAGAGAGAGAGGAGAGAGAGAGGAGAAGAGAGAGAGAGAGAGGAGAGAGAGAGAGAGGAGAGAAGAAGAGAGGGAGAGAGAAGAGAGAGAGGAGAGAGAGAGAGAGAGGGAGAAGGGAGAGAGAGAGAGAGAGAGAAGAGAGAGAGGGAGAGAAGAGAGAGAGAGGAGGGGGAAGAGAGAGAGGAGGAGAAAGATTAGAGAGAGAGAGAGAGAGTGATGAAGAGAGAAGAGAGGAAGGAGGGAAGAGAGACAGGGGAGAATGGGGAGAGAGTGATAGAGACAAAGGTGATAAAGAAATAGAAAGGAGAGAGAGAGAGATGAACATAAGACGAGTGGAGAGTAGAGAGGAAGAGGAGAGGAGGTATGGGAGATGAGAGAGAGAGAGAGGAAACAGAGAGACGAGAATGAGAAGCAGTGATAGGAGATCAGAGAGTGATGAGAGTAGAGAGAAAGAGAGACAGAGACGAGAGATGAGAGAGAAGGAGAGAGAGAGAGAGAGGAGAGAGAGGATTGAGAGAGAGAGAGAGAGAAGAGAGAGGAGAGAGAGAGAGAGATGGAGACAGCGGGAGAGAGTGACAGGTGAACCAGGGTAAACCAGCTGTGTCGTTGTTGTGATGTAAGTGTCATGTTGTGGCCCCTCTGAATACAAACACATGACAGACTTTTCTCTCGGAAAGGGTTACAAAAAAACACACTTACACACAGACATACACACACATACACTAACACCAAACCACACGCACAAACATAGCCCCCCATCCGACGTCGGAACTCGGCCAGGCATCTTGTGATGTAGCCCCTGCTGTGGTCACTGGGCGACCCCTTACACGGTTCCTCATTTAGAGGTAATGAAGAACCCCTGCAGGTGAAAGAGTAGCATGACACACCTTGTACCTGTCCCACCTTTTATCTGTCTGTCTCCCTGTTTATCTGTCTAACCCTCTGTTTATCTACCTGTCTATCTGTCTTCCCGTCTGTATGTGTAACTATCTGTCTATCTACCTGTCTATCTGTCTAACCAAATGTCTGTCTATCTGTCTAGCTGTATAGCATTCTCCCAGTCTATCTACATTTCGGTCACATATACATTTCTTAATGTAAATCTTTATACATTTAATCTCTCTATTCCTCTGTCTACCTGTCTCTCCGTCTACCCGTCCATCTGTCTGTCTTTCTGTTTTTTTCACCCTGTCACCCTGTCTATATGTCTACCTGTCTGTTTGTCAACCTGTCCATCCTTCTTTCAGTCTACCTTCTACCCGTCTATATCTCTACCTGTCTATTTGTACACCCTTCATCTGTCTATCTGTCTACCTGTCTACGTGTCCACCTGGCCCTCGGCCTATGTGTCTACCTGTTTATCTGTACAGCTGTCCCTCTGTCTAAATGTCTACCTGTCTTTCTGACTACCTGTCCTCCTTTCCCCCGGTATATGTGCCCTTCTATCCTTCTCCCAGTAGAGGTGGTATATATTGGGGGCCTCCCGGTAGAATTGGGGGGCTGTCGGGGGTTCAAAGGGGGTACAAAGACGGTGATGTTTACTTGATGTTCTGTGTTTTATTTGAAGGGCTGGTAAATCTCAGCGAGGGGAGAGACTGTAGTGTACTGACAGGAACAAAACACTACAAACACGTTAACACACATCTACAAAGACACACACACTTAGAGACACAAAATCACGTACACACACACACACACACACACACACACACACACACACACACACACACACACACACACACACACACACACACACACACACACACACACACACACACACACACACACACACACACACACACACACACAAACAACACACAGACACATACAGGCACAAAGACACACACAAACACTTACACACACGTATATACTGGCACAAAGACACAGACAGACAAAAGTGCTGATTCATGTCAACCATCAGAGACATGACCCGCACCCCTCCCCCCTCTCCCCCTACACACACACACACACACACACACCATCACACACACACACACACACACACACACACACACACACACACACACACACACACGCACACAAGGCACTGCACGGCGACGAGGAAGTGTGGGACAGACGAGCCACAGAAGGGCAGAGGGACAGACATCAAGGGGGGGGGGGGGGGCAAAAGCATGCAGCGCAGGCTTTGACGCATGCCATCCCGCGCCGCGGTCGCCGCGGTAACACAACGTAGAGGAACACCCAAAGGAAATGCGCCAAAGCCATACCGCCAGACATCCAGGAGCGAGAGACTAGCCGGTCCAGAGGGAGAGAGAGAGCGTGAGGGTGAGGGTGAGAGAGGGCGAGAGAGCATTGAGATAAGTGGAAGAGAGAGAGAGAGGGAGGAAGAGAGAGAGAAATATAGAGGAAAGAGGGAATACAGGGTTGGAGAAACCATGGAATAGTCAGCCAACCGTAAACCTGCAGTTCAATGTCAATTGTGTGCGACGTTAACGACAATGCATGAGAAAATATCTTTGCTGTGTTGCATTTGATAATAGTGGCATTACATTTAAAGTAGATAGTAGATTTGTGTGTAGTGGATTTGTGGACTTCTTTGTTCAAATGCGTTATTGTGTTTATAATTGTTGTTCTTGTTTGTGGTGATAAGTGCTGATAAGATATCACAGATACTGTAAGTTTCTCACACATGCGTCGTAAGTATCATTCCAGTTAAAAAAAAAAACATAGAAGACAACAAAAAGGGAATCATCGTGAAAAGTAACAGAAGTAAACAGAAGGTAAACACGCAAGCAGTTAGAAAAAAAAAAGAAAACCGACAAGACAAAGACGAAGGGAAAGCAAAGGCTAGTGGGACGTGAAATCCACACGAGGATGGAAGGCAGAAGGAAAGGAAACAAGGGCTTAAGGAGGGGAGCAAGGTGGGAAGAATCAGGCAGTCCTCCTCGGTTGCCGTGGGCAACCCAATATGGCGTATACGAGCGCCGCTGGAGATGTCCCCGTGAGGCGTCGGCAAGGATTTCCGTGCACCCTCCCCCCCCCCCTTCGCCCCCAATCCCTTCGGTCGGACTACACACATACACACGCACCTGAGGGCCGGTGACTCGCCTGCACCCCCCAGCCCGGGGGGGGGCCTTCTCAGCGATACGATCGCACTCTCTCTCTCTCCGGGGCCGGCATGTGACCATGTGACCTGCCCTGGGCTCATGGCGGCCCGATGGCCAGTGGTTTACTAGTCATGCTCGTTCTGCCGTGATCGTATTCATAGTCGGTTCACCACATGCTTTCCCTGTTTTGTTCCACCCTGTGCAACACCCAGACTTGAGATTAGACGAATCCATTCTCTGGCGCCCCCC